>MU870713.1:0-12467 GCA_036418205.1 Ostertagia ostertagi | reverse complement strand
GAGGAACTCGTAGTGGAGAACAGGTCGAATACAGATCTAGAGCACATCTTCAATTTCAATTCCAACTTCAATTTTTTACTTTTCAAACGCCTCGTGAAGAAGGAATTGTTGAGCTATGGTTAGTAGAAGTGTACAGCATCAATTTGAAATTGTTCTTGGTATGTTTCTCACGACTGCCTTATGCAGCGTTACAAATAAATAAATAAATAAAATGAGTTGGCGATGTGATGTATCTTTTGGTACAGTCGGCTGAATTATCTAAGCATTAATCAACTAACGGGTCGGGACGATGCTTTCAACACTACCTATTCCATTTCGTTGTCTTTTGTTTCCGAATTTTTTTCCCAAGGTAAAGCAAAACCCTTTCACGTGCCCATTTCTTGCCACTTACTCAAGTCATGCCTTGACTTCCAAAAATTCTCTGTTCCGACTTCATCATTGAGTTATGGAAATCGAACATACCAAGTGAGTATAAATATGTATCAGTGTAATTCCAACAGATGGACGTATTCTCGAAATTGAACATAGTACGATAACAATTGTTTGTGATTCTTAGAATTTGCTTTACATTCCACCAAAATAGCCTGGGTGAAGGAGCTTCAGAGACAGGCCTCTCCTAATATCGTAATGGCTCCTGCGGGTAACAAGGCTGACATGGCCAATAGGGTTTGTTCATCTACATTTCGTTTTTTAAGTTCATCGTAGTTTATCGTAGTTTGTTTTTCTCTTTTCCAAATATGTTTCTCTATTTGTTTCGGATCCCATTGCCGATTTTACGACAGGTTTGATTGTTTCGAACAGTTTCGTGAAGAAGGGATATGCCTGTTGATGCGATGTTTCCTGGCGAAGTTTCGTCAAAAATCTGTTAATTTCAATGATCCATAATATCTCAAGATCCCGTACGTTCAAATCGAGTTTGTGGAACGGTCACTTGCCCTCATGATGCCATGTTCATTTTCATGAAATGCCGGTAGTCTTACCTGGTTGATGAACGTCTAACTCACTCGAGTTAGTCGCCATCTCCATCAAAGGAGTATTGGCTACCGCAATGGCTCTACTTATGCCCACCTTCTGTCTGATACGGGTCGATTTGTGTAATAGTGAGGTGAAAATGTAGTTTGAGTGGGCCACTCATGATATCTAATCGAACTGACAATATCTAATCGAAGTGGAGCTGCGGAAGGGCGGTCATATCTAATCACCATCCAGAGCACAGTCTCTGAGTGTATGATTAGATAGGGATACCAACCTTCCATACAAAATCGGATACCTGAAAGGTCCTCTCTTCGAGGGCTCGCATGGCAGTCGCAAGAAGGGAAAGTGAAGAGCCAGCAAGGTAGCAGCCATTTTAGCCATAGAATAATATGACAAGGGTAAGCGTACTAGTCGTAGGCCACGGTCTCAGTGAAGATATGATAAGATATAAGTGCCTTCCCGCAAGCTCTACTTTGATTAGATATGAGTGTCTTTCCGCAACTCCACCTCGATTAGATAGGGTCCCCCCCCGAACTACATTTTCACCAGTGGTATTGTTTATCGTAAAAATGTCATCTTATAGTGTCATTTTGAGGATTACGACGACAGTAGTTACATAAAGACATGACGGATCGAAGATTTCGAGTTTTGCTGTAGAGTACTTGAATGTATTTTTATTCGCCCAGCGAATAGGAGAAAAATTAAGAGGAAAGAAAATGACTATGGTGACATCACTTAACTTTCTCTCATTTTCCTATTTCCCAATATATGAACTTGTCCACCTAATTCTCAAAAGCAATAAGGAATTTGCAAAAGGGCTGGGCTATAAGAGGCTTTCAAATAAGTTCGTGCGCTTTTTCTCCTGCGAAAAATGTAACTTCTGCGCATCAGTACATACTAAAATTGATTTACAAGAAGCTCATTGTTTTCCACAATGCATCAATAACCTATACCATTTATCCGGAGGAATTTCAAAGGTGAAAAGAACCACAAATTAAGTATTGGCTTCTTCGGAAAGATTCCGCCGATTTCGATTCTCGAATTCGGAGGAACTACGAGGGAGCTCTCGAAAGAGAGATACGCATCTATACCGCGAAATGCGATGATGTGCTGATTATGAGCGAATGCACTGAAGGTTTTCTTCTACAGAAGCCGTTTTCTTTTTTCGAAGCGAGAATAATCAAATCAAATTAAAATCAAAGTGCCCGAAATAATAAACGCTCAGTAGAAATTATCCTATAAGTGAGCGTCAGCGTCACAAAGAAGAAAAAGGACAATCTTAACTGGCAGGATTTGCTCCCTATGGGGATTTCATCACCGAAATCCCGAGGTCAGCTCGACCGCGACGCTAACGCGTCGAAGTCCAACTGACCGAAGCCGTCGGGGATGTCCCCTAGTCGAGAGTAGGGGGATTCATCCCCTCCATTGTCTCCCCGTATGCAACAAGCCCCGAGGGGATATATCCCCTCAGTGCTGCGGGGCTTGTTGCATACGACTGAGGGGATATGTCCCCTCGCGAGCGTCGGGGCTTGTTGCATACGACCGAGGGGATATATCCCCTCAGACCTGCGGGGCTTGTTGCATACGGCCCCATGTCTGTCCACGTAAAATTTGAGCTGAGCATCGAATATTCTATTACTAACGGTAGATTTAGGTTCTAGTTAACGATCTATAGTAAATGGGTGCTCATAAACTATGCGACTGAATCCTCTACAGAAGTGCCTGAGGAGTCGCTATAGTATGTTATCATGTCTCTTTCTAAATTTGAATTTATTTCGTAATATCAGATTAGTGAAGATTGGCTTGTTAATAATGTCGTCAAGTTCCAAAGCTTCATCTGATCTGGACCATCATGCCAGAAAAATCCCTTTCTTCTCCAACTCTTGAATGCCTATTCTGAGCTGAAATAGCAAGTCAAGCCACCACTACGAAAACATTTCGAAGGCTTTGTGCAAATCTCCTGAAAATACCACTTCTTCCAAACTGCAGGCACTTTTCAGCGACATGTGCTAGGAATTGTCCTGATAACCGATAACTCATAGAGGAAAAGCTCACATAACCGTGTGGAGGGTTGTCATCACAGCAACAATTATGAAGATTCTCATATGCAATTAGGTTCCAATAAGGGTAGTTTGTTTCAAAGAGTCTTGTCGAACTGTGTCACCTTTATGTACGAAAGTGGTAGACATGTATACCAACAGTAGTCGTGGGTCAACCGGAAGTGCTCTCTACCAAAGCGATGACGAGTTTGAGGTGCATGCGCTTTGCACCACAACACATTTTTTCGCGCGTGCACTGCTTTTTTATTTTTGCATTAAATCCAGCCCCATAATCACATCATAATATGACGATACACCCCGAAATTGACCAGCTCGTGAATATTCTTCAATTTTCCGAGGCTCCCAAAGTACTGTACTATGCATTGTCGGTTTAGTTCATGACTATGTTCATGACTTTGGTGAAACAACCGCGTGCCGCGTAAGAAACATTTTCCAAATCAACCGCTGCAAAGAGCTTACCTTTTTGCGGCCATAGCACGTAATTTCGATCAATCTTTTCCTTATCTACCACACAATAACTCAAACACATTGAATGTTTTGCGTGGTAATATGTAATCGAATCCTAAGTTCAATTCCACGCAAGCGAAGTGAAGCGTCGGCGCATACAAAATCCGCCTTTGTAAACGGTGAAAAACGGATTTTTTCCTCATTTATTCTAGACTCGTGAAGAGAGTTGAAACAGAAATGTCATGTGAAATTGATGCATTTCCAAATGGATCTATCTTCGCAGGAAATCCAAGGATTTAGAAGAATTCTTAAAGGCAGATCTGAGGAGATGTTGTCTACAAAACTTCCATAAGTTTCGTTGCACTATATTCAATAGAGAAATGTTCATGATGTCCCCACAGAATTGTTATGTCACAAGCCTTCCATTTTCTTTCCTGTCATTTTCATTGAAACAACTATTGTAATGTCTGAAGCGACCCGACGCTCGAGCATTTCCTACTTCATGAAGACAAATTTGAGTGTTACTGAAAGCTTTCCAGACGCATACAGGATTTCACCGATCTGTTTGATGTTGAGTCCTACATGTTTTTAACCCATAAAAGGTTGCTAGTGAAAAGTGATGTGGGAAATCAGGTCAAAACACTGTCATGGGATGAAACAGAGGAACGACACACACAGCTATGACAAATATGGTGAGTCATGAGCAAAATGCATTGCTTCAGTCCAGGCTTGAATCCTGACACCTTGTCAAGGAGGATACACAGGAATTGAATCACACGTAACACAGTGCAGACTTGACTTTGACTTTGGCAATATAGAAATATGACTGCAGTCTTAAGCTTTATGATCATGTATTGTTGGAATTAGAAGTGGAAGTTTGGAAAGAAATCTCGGATTTCAAAGGGATGGTGTTTGAAAACTCTAGAAGTTCAAATGTACAGTAGAATTTTGATATAGTTCAAACTACCCCTCGCGTACTAAGACTATTCGAAGACGTAGAGCTCTTAAAGGAATCTTGCGCGGAAAAATCATGATTCTATTTCAGCCATAAATCACTGGCTTGAGACTCATTATCCACGATAATAGTGAAAAGAACTGAAGTATTGCTTTCGTTTTGATTAGAAATTCGAAAACTCGAAAAGGCTGCTACGCGTTCGAATTGCCCACGGACGTCTTTCACGAATGCTGGCGACGGGGATGCTCAAACTTGGTTCTTGGAGTGCATTCACTAGAAGCTCTTTCTGGCCTTCTGCTTCGTTGCATTCACATCTTACACTTCTACTCCATCCTATTCCATCGATCGATTTGTCTCCACTCTCCGAAATCGCGCGCTTTAACCCGATTCTCTCATTGCGTCGCCTGGTACGTAGCCGGCCAAACGCCGTCTTCTTTCCATGCCTCGCCTGGCTCTGCCTCCTGGTCCTTCGATGGTCCATAACGTGTAGTTTTTGTACGTTTGTTTCTCTTCAGAAACCGAATCTTCATGCGTGAAACTTTGTGTGCTATTTCCAGTGATCACAACTGACATATTCATGTTAGGAAAGAGTGCAAGAATTTTCCGCGCAAGATTCCTTTAACAGTATTTCACCTCGAGCCTAATAATATAAAACAGTCAATGTGTCGCCAAGCGAACTGCCACATTCTTATAAATTAGCCAGTATCAAGTATAGTAAAATATATTAAACCTTGAAATAACGAAGCTTCTTTATAATTACGGACATTTTGAGAATCAATTAAATGCGTAAAGAAGAGAATTTTAAGGTGGCACCCAATACTCGGTGCCATATTCCCACGCGGCGGTCATAATGTCGCCAATTGTCGACAGCTTCATTGTCGCTAAAGGGTTAATATGTATGAACGTTGTGCAGCAAAAAGTTCAAGGTATATTCAAAAAAGATTGTCCATATATTTGAAAAGGGATACGTGTAACAGACTTGTGGCCCTCACTTGTTTTAGTCGAAGCAAATAAATTTAAAAATCGCATCAGAGCCAACAACGAGTGAAATGTGCATAAAGGAGAAGTGAGCTTATGAGCCATTTTAAAGAGACGAAAAACAATCCATTACCGGAGACATAAACCGCTATAGAGTGAGCGAAAGGTTGCAATGAGTTTAAAGGCAAAAGTCGGGCTCAATAAGGGGGTATTATGGCGATTGAAACTGAGTATAGAGATGCGAAGTGGAACGACAGTGGAGAAAAAACTGAGAAAAACCGTCGACAAGGCCGTTAACAAAACCCTCTTTCCCACTAGCAGTGAAGGAGGCTGGCTTGGGAAAGAGGCACGTACAAACAAGTTTTCTGAAGATATCAGTCGTTCTATCGGTTGATACGGCAATCAACCTAGCTGATTTCACACGTTATGCCAGCCACGCACCACATCCCGAGGTGGGCGGTCGTAGCGGGGCCAGGCGGCGATAGCGCTTAATACGTGCCCTGGGCCTTATTACGGCGCCGTTTGAGATTCTGAGCATGGTAACGTCTCTGTGGGTGCGTAGCCATGCACAAAGACGACGAAAGGGATTGGTTTGGTCCACTGAGCCTGACTCGTGCCTTTAAAAAGATCAGGGGCTAGACGAAGCCCTAGGAACTATATTGTTCACTGCCAAACGCTGCTCAATCAATCTGTTGTCGGTCCTTTCTTTTACTACGGTAATCTCATCTATGTCGTGTCGCTGAACTGTGAGCGCTGTGGCCTCCGAAATTTTTTTCTCTTTTGGGAAGCCATCATCTCTCATCTGGCTTCCTACCGCTTATTCTTCTCCACATCTTAGAACGAGGACCTCCCTTTTGTATTTGCTATGTTTCAACGGTTTCTCTCCCTTTCTTTCGATCTGAGGTTTAGCTCTCACACCCACTGTCATATAGAGTTATACTTCTAGTCACCGAAGCGATCTCTCGGATCGTGCCTTCGAGCTCTCCACAGGATGGCAAAAAAATTATGTGACATTCCGCTTTGCTTAAGACATTGTAGGAGGAATTTGTGTGCGCTTTTTTTAGACTCTTTGTTAATAGCTATTTATTGGATTGCAAAAAAAGAAATTTGTTTACGTCTTCGCCGGAACTGTTTCTTAGTTCCGGCGAAGACGTATTCAAGTTAGAGTGCGATTGCATGGTAAGCAAACTACTCGACTGAGAGCCAAACGATTTCCCGTAAAGGAATGAGAACTGGTTACCATACCTGATGTGTGAGAAAAATTATTAAAAAGAAGAATGATCAAAAAGATGTCATGAACTTGAATAAGAGGGCCGAACAGAACCAAGCTTTTTAGAGAATTGTTCCGATGACAGCAAAAATAAAGCGCGGAATGGACTATATTATATCGAACGGGCAGTTTCCCACCCTCAAGCAAAGCAAGATCGAGGAAAAATATAAGAAGTTGCGGGATTTTTCTGAAATGCGGCGGTCCTAGGGTGGTTTGACAAATGGAAATTTGTCGTGCAAGTACTTTAACACTCTCACAATCTCTCAGTACTCTTAGTATTAGTATTAGTACTCAACTTTTAGGACCCTTGAAATAAATTTTGGTGCCTCTTTGTGTTTTATAACTCTCACAATCACCTTTCATCTTTCACATTAGCAACATCCTTCAATGGAAAGTACCCAGAAGAATCTCGTTCTCTGGAAATCCATGCAGTGAGGCTGGATCACTTCTCTTGCAGGCCTGTACAGGTTTTAATTGATAAAACCCCGGAATCAAGAATGGATCCCTAAGAAACCCGTTGCCCCCTAGAATGGAGAATCATAACATTTCTGTCTTTTTATAGGAACGCGCTCGGGCCTATGGACCAATACACCGACCCTACTTCTTCTAGACCTGATATCGGCTGTTTTGTGGCGATGGATTCATGGTCTGCTCACAGTCCGAATTCAGATCCAGACTTCTCTGTTTGGGGTTTTATTGAAGAACCACTGAAATCGAAATGCAAAAAGTTTGGTGAATCTGAAAAGAACTGCCTGAAATTTGGAATGAAATATGCGTTGAACACCTCCGCCGCACCACTGACTGGGTGAAGAAACAGTTATAAAATGTCAGTGTTTGTTGTTTTATAAAATCAATGACTTTTAAATTCTTGTGGACAATAAATAAATTATGAGCGTGCATTATGAGGCATGTAATTTTTCGCCAGCCTGTATAGCGAGTATCTCTGCTGTGACCTATGGACTCTTCGATTAATTAAACTATCCAAGTGGTTTTACTCAAGGTGTAGGGGTTGAGATCGTGTTGGGAGGTCATGACGATTGGAGGTGTGCTTTTGGATCAAAGTGCTTTTGTATCTTCACAAAGATAGAATCCTAAACAGACCAGATGCGGCGAGTGCGGACCTCGCACCATAAGTGACAACGTCTCCAAGCAAATTTGGTAACTAGTGATTCATATTGACAGCTTATAGTTGGTAAGTGATAGTTCTAATCAGTCAACTTATGGAATACAACTGCAGCCGGCTAATCAGTTCATTGGCAAAGGAAAGAATTACATTTAGTGGCGGTCTCGTCGCGTTAACCGTGTGATCTGTTGTCGACGAGTACCTAAACAAAATAGTTTTTGGAAACTAAGCAGCTCAGGTAAGCTTTGCTCTGCAAAAAAACAGCTTTTGGAGCTCATTTCTGAGTTCAACGCTATCTTATACTGCCGAAAAATTCGAATGTTATTTTAAAAACGGTATGCTTTCGATAGTAGAGGTAAAAAACGTCGATCTGCAGGAAATTCTGAGCTCTCAGTTTTAGTACCGTGTAATCCGCGCCTTCTAAGTTACCGTGTAATCCGCGCCTTCTAAGTTATGCGGAAGTTTGAAGACAGATCAATAGTGGAACATTTTCTTTCTCATTTCCAGAGTATTACGCATACAATCGAGTACTGCCTCAGTCAGATACTCCCTTCTCCCCCATGGAGCCTCACTTGTAAAGCAATAATGACTGTGTTATTATATACTGCCCGCTTTTGCTTGCATGTTTTTTTAGTTTGATGTTTCTTTGTCTCTTCCAATACTTTCCTTCCAATACTTTCCAACGCTCATTTCCCAGTAGGATCTCTGTGCGATTTTGTTTCCTAGTTTTCTTTTTACTTCGATTTGCTCTCTTCCTTTTTCCGAGATTCGTGTTGCGTTTTTTCGTACTCCCCCTTGGGGCCGGCATGCCGTTAGACGTATCAGTATAAAATAAAGAATACATACTATAGGCTGCAGACCGGACAGTCTTTCAGGAAAGGTTATCATGTTGTCCCGTGGGATTTATAAGGAATCCAACTGAATCATGTGCATTTGGGATTTTTGTTGCAGAGCTGTTCATCTTGTACGCTTCCACATGTGCTGTCAGGCTATGGTTGGCAAGCGGTGATGTTTGGGAAGAATTTTAAAAAATGCCTCTGATATGTCGAGTACAAAGGTCTAAACTGCTGTTGATATAGGAGCTTTACCTTTCATGCTTGTCGATCAGCAAGTCTCAACTCGAATCATGATGTAGTCAGTTCCTTCAATGACCACGAATTAAACCTTTGACGGCACCTCAATGTAGCATTCCAATTGCAATGCATCATGAATCACGCAGGTAACATCTTCCCTCACATCAAGTTGCATAGTTGAGTTACAAGACGCTCTTGCCATGCTAATTCCGCTTAATTTTCAGAAACCTCATTCTATATTCCAGACAGACTAAACAACACAATTCCCAGAAGAAGTAGCGGCAATTGAGTCTAGAAGGATCTAGAATATTTTTCTAGAAATAATATCATATCCGAAGATTGAGCCGCGTCAATATAAAGGTGCACGAAAGAACAGCAGAAATCACAAATTTGAACGAAACAGAAGGCTTTCAAGTTTTGCCACGCCATTTTCGAAAAAAAAATATATTTTCCAAAAAAAGTTTTAAAGATTTGTGACGTCACACATAGTTCCGTGGGCATTTTTTGTTCCCTTTGATGCTTGCAGTAACGGTTCAAAGCAATGCTAGTTTATGCAGGAGTTAATACTAGAGGAACAGAAGTGATCCCCAGAAAGCGGTAAACATTGCAATAATTAACACTTATTTGGATAAATACCGCTTAGTACGCTCATGCGGTTCCTTGTTTTTTCTTCTGTCTGGTACCTAGAGATTGCCAGTTGCCACTTAAATTTGCGGAAACTGTAACAACAAACACGCTATTCCGTATGCGGATTCCGTAGACTTGACTCACATCTATATTACTCTTCTGGGACGTGATACCAATCCTCTTCAAGAACATTTCTCTATGCAAGCGATTTCATTACTAACGATGTTCTTCTGAATACAGCCATGCATTTGAGGCGTTCTCTTCACGAAAACTGTGATGTAATTGCTTCAAAATTCGTGAACTGACACCAGTACTACTATTTCAACTTGCGTCTGATTCATAACACACTGTGCCGAAACAACTAAGGGCATAGGTATTATTTATGCACTGCAATTTCGCTATGACAATTCCTTCAACATTTTAGAATCAATTCCAAGAATGCTGTCGAGTAGTTGTCGAGCACTTGTGAATTTGAGAGAGGGAGCATCGTTCATTGCGAAACAGTTCATCTCTTTTTGACTTTTGTAAGGCGAGCTGAACCTAAAAAAGTCTAGAGCTTTGAACAAACACCTTTACGATGAACTAGGAACTACGAACCTTTTTCACTTCGTGAAACTGATTTCATAGCCGATTTTATGGCAGGCAGATCTGACGTTATTCATGATAGCGTACAGATCATCAGTATGGTCGACGGTCAGGGCGCTCTGAGACCAACCAACGTTTCACTTCTCCGCTGTCGTTCACTTATTACCAGTCTTTTTCGTAAGGAAAAGCTAAAGGGTTGATCAGTGGCCCTCGTAAGTCATCATATTACAATTTCCATTCATGTACGCTATCATACTTCAGAGTACTCAAGATGGACCAAACAGTTTACATTGCATGTCAAACTATATCTTCGGTTTCAATCGTCGTTAACACTTATCTGCTTTACGTCTACTATCGTTGTCCTCTAAGAATGATCCATTCCTACAAGTATTTCTTTCTGCTGACTGCTATTTATGGCATAATATTTTCTGGCTGTCTAGTGCTACTATTTCCTGTGAGTTCTATGATGTAAATGACACAAAAGATTGCTGTTGTTTGAAAAGTTTATTTATTTGTTAACAAGTCGCAGTTATAATTGAAAATGTTCTGTTCGGATGACTTTAAAATGGGAAGGCAGTGCTTCCATTCAGGTGGGTAAACCACAATGTGGACTGCCTGTTTGTTTCAGGTTGCTATCACTAACGAATATTCCATGGTTTTCGTTGCTATAGGGCCTCTCCACAAACCACCAATCGGTCAATTCCTAATGCTAGTATTCTGCGTAGTTTTTATCGGATCTCTTCTTATTGTTGCTAACAGCTTTATTTATCGATATCTACAGCTATGCAGGTAAGCTCAAATATTTGAGTACAGCATTTGCGCATCATATCAGTTTGGAAGTATATCATGCAACACTGTTCTCCTCAATCTTTTTTCCGAGAACTTGTTAAATGGTAAAATTTCTGAACATAAACATAACACAACAACATCGATTCCACCCATTCGGTAGACATATCAGCAGCCATCAAGGTAACTACTCTGATAACTCCAGCATTCTATCAATCTATCCGATAAATAGCGCCATTTTTCTTCAATGGAAAATTTCTCAAAAGTTACCATGCTTTCACAGTCAAGCTCCAGTCAAGCTCCACGTTACTGCGGAGACAAATAATTCAGTAATGCTCCGTGTATTTGGTCCCTTTAGTCACAGCATCTACTCAATATTTCATTACAGGATTGCTCTGCAGGTTGTGCTTTCTTGTTCAAAATTTGAATATCTAGCCAGAACCCGACAGCTAGCTGCGATCTCTTCGAGTTCTAACCCGATAGCTTTATCGTAGAGACATTGAAGATCTGACGGAATGTCGAGTGGCAGTTGGAACTAATCTGTAGCTACATCGACTATTGATCTTTCAGCATTTTTGTTAAATATTTTTGAAGTGATGTCGTCATACTCATTTGAGCAACGTCTTAAGTAAAGCTAATAAAATCCTACCAGTATTACAACCAAAAGAAAAGCGAAGCATCCAATAGTGGAATGATAAGAAGAGGTCGTGACTAAGTGGCGCACATTCCTTATTGGTTTTCTTCTAAAGTAACAAAGAGCTTGGGCAGGAAGAGTTGAAGCTTGCAAAGGGAGCTTCAGTCACTGAAAATGTGTACTGAATCTCTTTTGCGAGCCTTAATTTTTTTGTGTTTCGCTTTCGCCCATTTAGCACGAATATGCTGTTCCAGTAGGACATTTGATTCCATACCTTCGAATCATCGAAGCTTGAGCTGATGCGATCCAGGAGAAAACAGTCAAAAAAGCATCTGGTAGTGTGAGTAGTGAGCACTTTTGAGTGAAGACGAACGAAGTTCAACTCTGCACGCTATCGCGCGCACCACACCGCGTTCTTCAGTGAAACTAGAGCACCTGTGAGCGTCCGGTCACCCAGCTAACACATTCAGTAGTAAGGTGCTTCGGTGATATGCGTAGCCTGACGACATGTTCCCCAGTCACTGTAGCCTACGGAGTGATGCGCGCGATAGCCGATAGATAGCTAAACTGGTACTTATCGTACATCTATATCGCACACTATTTTAGTATTGATTCTGTTAGTTTAGCGGTCGAATTCGGCCTCGTTCCTAAAAATACGAGAAGGGAAACAGAAATTGCTTATTCGCAGCGCATCTGATACTTATACGAAGAACGTTTAGCATTATTCAGAAATCCAAACAGTTCGGCGGTTTAATTAATACTGTTAAACTTGAAAAGATCAGAAATGGGGAGAGTTTATTCACTGATCACTAATTAATTTGACCATGCTGGTTGTATTCGTGCAGCGAATGTAGCAACTGTCACTGCGAGGGAGTGCGAACATGATAGGATTAACATTCGGAAGCCAATTATCAGCCCTTATTAGTCATTACCACCCTGGACTGCTACCATCTG
>MU870712.1:1097-27426 GCA_036418205.1 Ostertagia ostertagi | reverse complement strand
CAGGTTGCTGTCTCAAAGCTGGGTACACAGTAACCTGACTTGTGTGAAATACCAAAGATGATTGCATGTAGTATTACATTCGGACGTGTTCCGTTGATACCGAAATATTCCCCAAATCTCAAAAACGAGTTTCACAGCATAGTCAGCAAGACCACAAGTTTTTTGTCAGACCGATAGACAGCATAAACCATGTTGAGTATTGTTGTATTATAGAATAGCGTAATGGTCAAAATATTTATAAAGTTGATGCCCTCAGTTTTGAGGACATCAATTTGCTCAAATTTAGATCTGTTGTTGCCGGAGCGCTGCCGTTGCGCCTCATCTAGCAGCGACTGTCCAATAGAACTAAACTGACGTCAATTTCAGCTTCGAAGCAATCTTCTCTGTAACATTGATAAAATGAGGGAATGCAGATCACGCAAACCGAGAAAGAACGTACTACACCAATACACAGAATAATCTTGAGTCCAGCACCTTATACGGTACTTTCAGAAAGCAATGCGACTGTACGAGAATTTTATCTGATATTTCTCTAGTCGACATACCTATCTTTGGTTTGAGCCGGACTTAAAGGCACCGACTACGATAGGTTTTAGAAAGGTTAGAGGACACGTCATGGTGCTCAATGGTACGCCAGTGGCGAAAAAGCGGAGAAATCCGTCAAGAAGACAGAATGGGACCCCTTTTTCAGCCGTTGGTTTTCACTTATGAACAGGAACGGCTACCCTTCACTGTTGAAGCACTCTTTTCCCTGAGGGGTCGCGCTGCTCTAACTGTCTGGCAGGTAGAAACACAGAGGTATGCTAGGTCCTATGACGCAACCCTTTTTTGTCCCCCCAGAGGATTGAATCAGGGGATATATCCCCCTGGGGAAGGATTGAATACCGCCCCAGATGACAGTTCAGAAAGCGGCGTGTGAACGAGTTCACCGCAACGCTTCGGTGGCACCATGCCAAACCTAAATCACCAACTAAACTAGTGGGCGGATCGCTTTTGGGGGCGGAGTGCTTTCGAAGTCCTGCTCAGCAACCAGCGCACCTTTCGTCGTGAAAGCGCCACACCTCGCTTCCTTGGCAGCCAAGTAACTG
This sequence comes from Ostertagia ostertagi, assembly GCA_036418205.1. Lineage (NCBI taxonomy): Eukaryota > Metazoa > Nematoda > Chromadorea > Rhabditida > Trichostrongylidae > Ostertagia > Ostertagia ostertagi. The sequence continues at coordinate 26,338 of MU870712.1, read as the reverse complement.
CTTCGTGTGGTGCATATGCTTCCCCGATGCGCTCCCTCTTATCGTAATCGCTGCCTTTAAGCAGTACGAGCTGATGTGGTAATATATTTGGACTTGCGACTTGTAGCACTCTCCACACACCCAAACCCGGTATTGAACTTCCGGGCAACCTAATTGTTCCATCCTTTTGTGGCCGTTTAATTGTTACCGGACTTTTGTTGGAGTGAAAACAAAACACAGTCTCAAACATTGAATGGTTGCTGTAAGCTTGCTCGTTCCCACTGTGATTTTAAATGAAGTATGATTTACACCGCATATCAAAAATTAATCGGTGAAGGCAGAGCGTGCACTCATTTTGGGGAGCTAAGTAGCAAAACCGATAAAGCATTTATCGCGAATCAATCCCTTTTTGGGATGCGGCACGCATTCTACTTCCATTTGTACATTCGTGGCATTGAATGCGATGTGGCCTATACAATGACTTTGGGGGCCAGCCGATGTACAAGTCAGTGTTTTTATCCTCCCAGACAAGTCTGGTACCAATTAACCGACCCCGGAGGGATGGAAGGCTTGGTTGGCCCGGGCGACTCACGACCCAGGATTTGATCCCCGGACCGCTCGCGTGGTAAGCGTGCCACTTGCCACTACACCACTTCCGCCCTGAGGAATCGAAAGGAAAAACCATGGAAAGTCTCAGTGGCTTGCAGTATGATTTGAACCGAATTCGCCGAGCTGCTTGTTCCAGTATCAGCTTCGCCGTAGCTGACTAACGTCTTTGTTCGATGGAATGATCTATTAGTAGCCACTCGCCAACAAGTAGTGAACCGGTTGCTAAGCAGAGTCGCAAACAATGCCGCGATGCTTTTTTCTGACCCATTTCCCGGTCCCGTCCTGATTCTCATCTCGCTTTCTTGCGGAATGTTCCTTACCTATTTCTTGTTAAATTATCACCATTCATTCTACGTTTCGTCGTAATTTCCCTCAAAACATACATTTTTGCGGCTACCCTGCACTATCCCACAGCCGATTCCCTTGGCAGCACTATCGAGTACTCGCTGATGTTGCACAACAGACAAGCCCTTGATATTGACCAAAGTAGTAGGGTGAGCCATGAATTTTTCAATTGACTTTCATTACAATAGGATAAAGTTGAGTGCTACCTGGGCGACTCACCATCCTCTTTTACCCACTCCGCCTCATTTGACCGGGAGAAAACAAAAAACTTCAGAATAACCCTCTACGACATGGCTCGTTTGAACCTCTTCAACAACAATCAACAGTCAGCTGAGCCAAAGCAATACCATGCCAACGAGGAAGGAGCTGATCCTTCAGACCGCGCTTGTGGTCAATTGTTCTTTTGGCTCAACCCCTTCTGTCACAAGACAAGTGTTGGTACGCGCTCTATGATGCCCTTTGAAGGCAGCGATTACGGAAAATTCAAGAAGGGCTTATTGTGACGTGGTGGTGCTCAATGGTACGCCAGTGGCGAAAAAAGCAGAAAAATCCGTCAAGAAAACGCAAAACGGGACCCCCTTTTTGGCCGTTGGTTTTCACTCATCAACAGGTAACAGCTCAGAAAGCGGAGTTATGAACGAGTTCACCGCAACGTTGATGGCACCATTGCCAAACCACGCTTAAATCGAGTGCTCCATTTGCCACTGCTAGCCACGCAGTTCGTCTCAAATCAAATGTGATCTGATGGGCGGAAATCGCTTGTGTGGCGCGACGCTTTCAAAGTCCTGGCTGAGGCAACGCAGCGCAACCCTTCGCTGGTGAAGTGGGCCAACTGTTCGCCTGCTGTAGGCAGAGGCCAAGAAAACTGCAGTGTTTGGTGATTACGTTTCGCGCTTATGTGCTCCCTCTTTATCGTAATCGTAAGTGCAGGAATGGGAGGGATAAACACCAGTATCTAGTCTAGTTCGTTGCTGAATTTGTAGATTGTCCAGAGTCGGTAGCATGAGAAATGAGGATTGTTGTGGAAAGCTTGCTAGACTTCCTGCTGAAGACGGTAAAGGAAAATTCGAATATGACTGTAAAGAAATCAAGTGCCAACTTTGAATTTGGCTATTCGAGTACTCACCGACACCTCCAATCCCTTGAAAATCTCTTGAAAAACCTGCACGTTGAGTTAGTCGACGCCGCATCGACTTTCCAAGCCCTCTTTTTCCGCCCGCGAAGAGCGAGGATGATCACGCGAACGTTAGGCGACTTGGAATGGCAAACCAAGCCCCATCCTCCATAACTATCGGATTGCACTATTCCATTACCTTTTTACTCCGGAGCTTGGAAAACCATTCGACAAGAAATTTACGAATACTCTGGACAAAGTCCGAGTGGGAGTAATGTTCTTTTTCCAGACAATACAGCACTTTTTCTGAAATAGGGTTCTGAAAGCTTGAAGCTCTGCTGAAGCTAAACAACTATAATTATGGGTAGCGTTTACCCGGTAGATTGACCTTACTATTCCGACTGGCTAGGGCTTCAGTGAAGCTGTGAGCTTCTGCGCTCAAATGATGTAAAATTTTCCACTGAAGGAAATACATTTGCCGGAAGCTCCATTGTTAAATAACTCCCGACAACAACTCCGTAAGGCACAAGAGAACTAAAGCTAAAATTTCACCTTATTTGCCGAGGTTCCAAGGAAAGACAAGTTGGAGAATGTTATTAACTAGGGCAAGCCACAATTGGCATTTCTTAAGAGTGAGGAGCAAACGGTGCCTATTTTTAACTGACGTGCTTTGAATTCGAGAAAGTGGAAGCGGATGGGGATTTAGAGGGTGTCACGCAGGGTCAACCCTGCGTTGTGCAAATTCCAAAATTTTACGACCCCCTCCCTTTCCCGTCAGGACGACCTCCCGTATTGGCTCATGTATTAGCTATTTATGTCCTTGTACATATTTCTATGCCCAGCCCAGCATCGATGTATGGGCCTTCATCAACACGGAGAGAAGTGGTGCGCAGTGGGATTCCGGCGCTTACTGTCGCTCAAAGGACGGGAACCGAGCAACATATGGAATTTCCCTCATGAAATGAAGTAATTTCCGAACTTTTGCATGATATTTGGGAATAGTTATGATAGATGAGACCCCGAAAACTACCAGGTTTTTTTCCCAAACTTCCAAATAACCTCTTTTGTAAACTCAAAAACTACACCTTGCAACAATTACGTTGCGACACAGACCTTTTCACTTGAAAGGTTATATCTTTCTTTAAAAGGGGTATCATGAGATGGGATACAAAAATTTAAGAGCTACGATAATTTTCTTCCCAAAAAGGCTTTGAAATTTTGCAAATCTTCGATTCTTCGAAAATCGTCCCGTTGTTCCTTTTTTAGGGCACAGCTGTGAACTTTCGACATGTTACAACATTTATACTTCCTTCGGTAATGAAAACTTTTTGTCTCACATTTTCGAAGCTAATTACAAGACTGGAAGATTAGAGCTCTCGAATCAGTGCTAAAACTTCTTTCAGAAAGCACACTCTTCAAAAAATAGTCCCGTTGTTCCGTTTTTCCAATCCCTTGATTTTTTCAAGCCATTTTCATGAAACGCGACTCTGCAATCTTCAAACGTCCATAATTTCCTTCAAAATTCGTATAAAGAGAAGAGGTAAAAAGAATTGAAGTCTACATGAAGAGTGCTTAGCAACGTATGCAAAATTTTCCTGAAAACCTCTACTTCTGCCCAGAATTTCTGAAGTGGTCTCTAGAAGACAATTCAGTTTTAACTTTCTTCCACTTATGCTTAGATTTGTTCTGAAAGCATCAAGATTTTGAGGAAGTTTGTCTGCTCTTACGGCCGCTGACAGATAAAGCGTTTTGAAGTGAAAACTCCTGCTCGGGGTACGCCGTGCACCTGTCTGTGGTTAGCAGTCGCACTAGCATTTGAAAGTCCTCCACTCCCTGGAGACGGTGATAGTATCGCGATTGTAGTTGCGTTGTACTGTTACATGGAATCCTGTTTTCTCCATGCATTTCACCGCGGGTCCCTGTGTATACACCCCCCCCTTTCGTTCGGCCAAATACGACCCCCTCGTTGTTCTTTGCGCAACGGGCGGTTGACCCTGGTGTCACGTACTACGAGGTTCAACAGTGAATCAACTTGGGGTGGGTATCGCAGGGAGCTGGGGGAAGGAGGGGTTGTACTTATGAATGTGGCAGGGGATGCTTGGCTTTTCTCTCCACGAGCCTACATACCTTGCTGTGAACTTACTCACCATTCCAATCTACGATTGAAGGCTTTAGTTCACTTTTCCAGATATGCTGCTAATTCTTCAGTGGGCCGGCGGCTTGCTGATTTTTTCACATCGTTTTTCTTTTTCTTTTTCTGTTTCCTACTTTTGCATGAAAAATAAGGAGCGTGCAAATATTTCAAGTTGTCTAGAAAACAGGGTGAGTTGATCAATATTCTGAGTCATTCTAATCAGCACTTTTTCTTAATAGACATTACAATATTTGCGTCAAGGGTGACGACGACAGTCCCGTTTCCACCACCTCTCAAGGTTACCGTTCGTAATAATCAGTGTACAGTGCCAGTCAGCAACGTATTGCTGTAATAATTTCTTGGTTCAGCGCTTTTCCACCGTTATACCTGCTCAGTAGGTCGAGACCCGTCATGGTGATCTTTTTGTACCTATTTTTTTCTGCAAATTATTATTTCAGAATGCTGCTTTTGTTGGCACTCATCGTACCACTGGGTGTTGTCGGCATTGATATTCTTCCGGATCTTCAGATTCGTACCGTTCAAAGTACTGCGGTGCAGGGAAAACTTCTGTGTAACGGAAAACCCTATGAAAAAGCACGACTGAAGCTTTACGAGGTTGATCCACGTAAGTTTTTCCCTGTACTCCAACGCTATTATTGATTTATCACTTCACACTACCCCTCAGAACTGGTTTCTCTTCCGCAATCCTGACCTTTGGAAATTTACTATTAAAAATGTTTCCCTTCAAATTGACATAATTATCAATTTTCCAGTAAAGGACACTCTCATGGACGAAGCATTCTCTGACAAAGACGGTCACTTCAAGTTGAAGGGAAACGACACAGAATGGTCGAAAATCGATCCAAAACTCAACATCTACCACAACTGCGAGGACGAGAAGGTGGTACGTGTTCGTGTTAGTAGCAATCTACCCACAGTCAGCCATCCGTCGCGCAGACTTAAGACGTACGGGTCTTATTTTGTGGTTCAAGGAAGGGATGGGTCGTAATTGTCTTTGAAGGGGGCTTCATCCCTGAAATCTGTCACGTCACGATAATCAATTCTTATTAGTAATGTTCGGCTATCACAGAGGCGGGGCAGTTGTGGCATGCCACTCAAGAGTTCGGCGTGGAAACGTACCTGTTTTCAAAAAACTGAAGCTTTGGCGTGCAGGAAGTGAGAGATTCAGAGTGCCCCTCTTAGGGCCTTTACTTTCCCCTAAGTTTCTGCCCTCTGAGCTTAATCTCAGAGTGGTTCCCCTTACCTCACGATTTAGCACAGGCCGTTTTAGGTATGGACTCCCGAAAGGGTTGGGGGACGAAAAAAATCCTTTAAAATTTCTCTGTCTTCCCAACTGGGATTGTCCTGATAAAGGGCCTACATTTAATATATGTGTGTAGGTTAAAGTAAACATGCACTGAAAATGAAGAAACAGTATCGTTCAAAACAAAAGAATTTAAAGGGATTTTCTTCCCCCAACTATTCGGGGGAACGGAAGCATACGCTACGGCCCCAGAATGTCTATCCTAGTCGTACTGTGATTTTAGGAGTGCTGGCGCAAGGTGGAGATCAGAATCTTCCTTTGGCACGTCAAGGTTGAGAGACCGATCTTACAGACACTGTCATCTTTCGCGCGAAGGACATGACCATACCATCGAAGACGGGCTTCGCGCATCTTGTCGACAATTGGAGCCACCCCGAATCGCTCTCTGATGACATCGTTTCGGATGTGGTCTACTCGTGTGACTCCGGCTGTCCATCGCAGCATCTTGGTCTCCATCACACTTAGCCGTGCTTCGATCTCTTTAGTCGTAGGCCAGCACTCAGCACCGTAAATCGCGACCGGCCGGATGACGGTCCTATAGATCTTAGATTTGAGACGTTCTGGCATGTTTTTATCGCAGAGAACGCCAGTCATCGAGCGCGCATTTTTCGACCAGGCTGCATTCACGCGAGAATTTCGTTTCGAAGACCAGGCTGCCGTCAGACGCGATTGCTGATCCAAGATACTTGAATGATGTTGCACGAGTGAGTTCAGTACCATTGATCTTAATAGAGCCTAACTCACTCGAATCGGTGGTCAAGTACTCAGTCTTCTTAACGTTCAGCTTGAGCCCGAACATAGCTAGACGATCGGACCAGGCTTGTACCTGTTGCTCGAGCGTGCTTTTATCTTCGCTAGCGAGCATCACGTCATCAGCATAAAGAAGTGTCCATGGAGCCGGCTTCTGGAGATCTCTCGTAATGGCATCCATGACGACAACAAATAGGAGTGGGGATAACGCAGAGCCTTGATGTACCCCGACAGAGATGGGAAAATCCATCGATGTTCCTGCTGCCGTTTGCACTCGGCTCTTTGGACTCTCGAGTAAAGGATGCGCACCCACTCGACGAGCTCTTCAGGCACGCCATGCTGTCGTAAGGCATACCATATAACGTCCCGCGGAACGCGGTCGAATGCCTTCTCCAAATCTAGGAAGGCAAGGTGCACCGGTCTTTGTTTCTCGCGATGCTTTTTCTAGCAGGAATGTGCGCAGCGCGATGTATGGCATCGATAAGTGCTGCAACTAGGCAGCAAAGCCAGCACCGGCCTTGTTGGTGCGGTCAGCTTCGAGCGATGGTTCCCGGATGTCGGCTATCTTTACAACTCGCTTCGAAAGATATTCATACTGTGCGGGGGAGAGGGCAGTCGCGAATTGGACGGGAAGCTGCGTGGCAGTCTGTTCCGTAGGCACTGCCCTTCTTCTTGCCGAGGATGAGGAATTCGTGCGTGTTTGTTCGCGCTTCAGGCCGACCGATTTCTGTGCTGCAACGGAATGCGTGGGTTGAAGAAGCGTCCTGGTGCAAAGCCATTCGCAGGATCTTCCAGCATTTTGATTTCCACAGGTCTGCCGCTAAGTCGTTAGGGCCAGTTGCTTTGCCTGATTTCATCTTCTTCATGGCCGTGATGGTCTCCTCCATGGTTATCTTCTGAACGGGGTCCGTGTACTGGCGGTGCACAGGGGATGGCGGGATGAGTAAATTCGACTGTTGAGATGTTTTCGAAGTAGTCACGCCATCGCTTCAGTGTTTTCTTGCGGTCCGTCAAGAGGTGGGCCATTTTCGTCATTTATGCCGAAGAATTTTTCTATATCCTCGGTCTGGGAGGCGGATCGCGAGGTCTGGCGCAAGTCGGGTTAAAGCGCGTACCGCTCACAGCGCTCGAGGTGTTGCTTGACTGATGATCAGCAAAATTGAGCTTGCTTGGTCGCGGGAGAGCAACGGGCCTTCTTTGGCCTGCTTTCTTCGCCGGAAATCTGATTTAAGTTGCCGCGCAGGTGAATCAGCTGGGGCGGTTTTGCGGTAAGACATGGTGGTACCCGCTTCTTGCTTTTGTGTCGCGCACCTTCTCGTTAATGGACCGTGGTACTGTGCCGACAGGCGCAGTTGTTTGTCAATTCGGCGCGTCCAGGCTTGGTCATCCCGAGCTCGACTCGAGGCTATCCGAGTTATTTCTTCGGCAGCACCTTTCCAGGTTTCGTCGACAGTCGTTACCGCTGGTAATCGAATGCGGGAAACGACGGCCGCTTCTTTTTCCTTCAGTCGCCACCACTTAATTCTCGCTGGCCCACACCTTTCGGTTAGTTTTCGGTTTCGGCGGGGCGATCTTTAGCGTACAAATTAGTGGTCGGTGTTGCGTGGCGACCGTTTCATAAGGCACTGTTTTCGCGTCTGTTACGAGCCCTTGGTCGCGGCGCCTGACAAGTACGAAATCAATTTGTGTTCTGGTGTTACCGCTATAGAAGGTGATGAGATGTGAGTCGCGTTTTCGGAATTTCGTGTTCACAATGGCGAGGTTGTGCGAGTCTGCATACTCGAGAATTCGCTCGCCATCAGTGTTACGTGACCCATATCCAAAACCACCGTGACAGCTGTAACCGTCTTTCGTAGCGCCAACGTGCCCATTGAGGTCACCTGCGACAATTATAGCTTCTTGTGACGGAACCTCAGCTGTCTTCTCATCAAGCAGATTCCAGAACTTATCTTTGGCTTGTTCGGAGCATCCGGTCTGCGGAGCGTACGCAGAGAAGAAGTGGTATTTTCGTGTTCAATGACGACAATGATTTTCATTAATCGGTCGTCGAAGCGCTCCACGTTTACTATCGAATCACGAAAGCGTTCAGAGACAATCATCCCGACGCCATTGGTGGTTTTGGGACCGCCACAGAGAACGGCTTTGAAAGCCGCGGCCAATGTCCCTCGACTTGCAGCAGGACCACCTCGTTTCCTGCACGGCACAGAAATCAATTCTTCGGCGCTCCAGAGCTTCTGCTAACTCGTGCGAGCGTCCCGTTAACGTGCCAACATTTAACGTTGCAACGCGAGTCTTCCATACGTTGCGGGACTTTTGGACTAGCCTAGTTGCCCCCCGATGCCGTCCTTGCACCGGAGACCCTCGCATACTTTTCACACTCGCCGGGCTTTGCGAGTGCGCGTCGGCTCCCGCGGACGCCGTAGCATTATCTCGAGATACTTGTAGCGACATTGACATTGTGATGTGACTTGGGTGTTCGTAGGCCGGCCTGTCACGGGGGCCTGTCGCCTGCATTCGAATGTCCGTGGTCGGCTCAGCTCACAAAAGTGAGCAGTTTCAGTGGCACCCACTTGCGAGGCAGCGCAACGGGACATCACCACGATCAAATTCATGTTTCGGCGGCAAGGGTGATCAAATTCAAAAGATGTATGCAGCAATGCGACATTAAGAATACTCGGCCGTACCAATTACTTGCCGTTCCATGGGAGGCAAGAAGGTCTAACATTATGGCAAGGCCCTCTGAAAGGTATCTTTGCTGGCGGATTTTTGTATCTGCCGTCCTTGTTCCTGGTAAATACGTTCGCGAAGGGTTGGCTGCGGTCCTCTGGAGTAACCATCCAGAATGCTGGCGCGCGTGCTTTTGTATTAACTTCATTACACGTGTCACACAGCTCGGTTAAGGGGGCCGCATTGCCTTTCAGTGTCGCATTAACGCGGCGGTCGCTGTGAAAGAGCGATTGGCTTACACAAAGAATGTTGCCGTCATATGTAGGCTAAAGAAGGTTGCTAAGGGCTGCATATGGTCAAGAACTCCGAGAGCAAACGACTTGAGAGACGGAAAATGAGGCCTTTTTTCTGATTTCAGCTTTAGACGAGCTCGTTCGCTAACTCTGGTTGCCGATATCGTGCCAATAAATATCACCCTTTTATTGATAACGGTTAAAATAGAAACCTAAAATAAAAGAGCCGCTCGTCATAAAATGTCCCTTCAAAATGATGAGCAAATTACGACGAAGGAAACGGGCCTTGCCGCGGAAGATGTCATTGCCGGGGTTGGGCTTTACTAGTTTGCAATAAGCGAACCTTTCGCCACGGTACAAGCCCCTCTGGCCACCTTAGAGCATCCTTTTACGGCAGGCTTATCTCCCCTTCTTCCCACCCAAACGTAACATCGCCTTTAATATTAATATTCCTGGCATTTCAGCGACGTACATCAAGAATCCATTTTTGTGGTGTGCTCCACTGCTGTGACGCCAGGACTCACGTCTAGTAAGAATATGCTGCCAATTGCTAGGCCCAGGGTCCCCTTTTCCTCGGACACCTCACTGAAATGAGAGTCTGAAGGAAGTCACAGTCATTTGAAAAAAGAAGCTCTTACCGGTCTCTTTCGCGTAGCTTAAAATAAGAGAAGGATACGCGCCCTCGCGCTGAGTACGGGAAACTTCTGATGTCGGATGGCATTGGAGTGTTTTAAGTCACTTCGAATCTCTTTGGAGACACTCAATTTGTACTTCGAAGTGATTTTGTGATTTGATCGGTTTTGATTGCTTTCTTCAAGATTCCCGATAATTCTTCATTCGAGATTGGCATTACTGATCAGTTGCAGTCGCTTACGCGAGCGAATCTCGAGTGCTGTATGGGGAACGTCGCAACGAGACAATCCAGAATGAGCGAGGGCTTTTGGAGCTTTTGAAATTTGAACAACCTGATGGTTGACCCAACCTACAGTCGCTCTTTGCTTACAACTGCAGCCTTTTACTGACGGAGGTCCCTTATTTCATGTTTCTTATTGTGGCGATTACCTATTGCTGTAGTTGCTCAACTAAATCCTCTCCTTCCAACAACAGCACCTGGCATTTGGAATGATCCATTCACGTGAGAGAGTGGTGTGAGCAACACCAACCTCCTCTGTTACACTCGTCATACTTCACCCTATTTCCAGTTTTCTCATGATTCCCGCTCGTGTGAAGTCATACATGAGTTGTCTTCGAGCCATAATCTCACGAGTAAAGCCACCGCAGTTAGCCGCAGCAGCTTGTTGATTGACACAAACCGTTTGCTCCTTTTCCATCAATTCGCATAGGTTGAGTAAGGATAAAGCATTTGCCGTTGATCAATCCCTTTTTGGGATGCGGCACGCATTCTACTTCCATTTGTACATTCGTAGTGGCGTTTGAATGCGATGTGGCCTATACAATGACTTGCGGGAAATTTTTTTGTTTTTTTTTTCCCAGACAGTTTGTGGGGGGCTATACAATGACCTGGCTTATGCCAGCGATGTACAGTTTATGGTTTTTTTAATTTCTCCAGACAGTGTCGGTACAATTAACGACCGGAGGGATCGAAGGGCCGGGCGACCTCAGACAGGATTTGATTCCAGACACTCACGTTTGGTCAAGCCCACCGGCGCCATTTCACTTTGCCACTACACCACTTGCCGCCCTGAGGTTAAATTAGGGCAGGCCATATTTCTTAGAGCAGCGTTCAGTATTGGCGCTATACAAGTAAGCGGGGCATACCCAATGGAGTCGACGCACTTCAAAGCGGCACTGTTATGAGGGTAAAATGATGAATTCCAATAAGTGAGTAGATATATTCGTTCAGATGAGGTCCCTGAGCATCAATTTTGCTTTATGGTATATGTGTGTCATTCGGTCGAAGAATGGCTGCTGTTCACTACGAATTTTTAGTTTTTTTTCGCTTCATTGAAAGTTGCTTTGTGATGTTCAGGCTTATCGCGAGTGGGAGGTCCTTGGACAAAAAATTTCAAACCGGCAACGAAGCTCTAATTTCTGTTTTTCGCTTTGCGAAACTTATCAGTGGTGATGTATCCTGTCATTCTTGCTACGACCCCGTAAACACTTTTGCTACTAGGTTGTCCGAAGTCGTGCCGCTCTGTCTTAGATGGGTTTTGCTATTCGATTTATACCACAGTGACTTCGATAGACCAGGTCTACGCGAGATTGAGAGTTTATTGCGAAAGTCTGCGGATGACGAAGTAGAAATGAATTGCTTGACCGGACTTCTAGGAGACTTTTGGGGTTTTGGGTATTGCAGGGACCACTGCACTCCTATGACGCAGCTAAGATTCGCTCCGTCAAGCGACAACAAAAATAAGGTATCGATAGGTGAGCAGGGAAAACGCTTTAAGCCCATGTGGTGTAATGGATGGTTTATAGGAAAAATTGCTTGAACAAGAGTCGCTTTGTTTTGAGTAATCACTAGAAACAATCAATAGAAACACGGCAGGCTTTGGACAATCCAATAGCGGGATTGGCGGTTGGATAAGGGTCTGCACAAGGGGCATAGCACAATTGTTTTGACCATTTCTCGTAGTGGAAGCAGCGTTAAGTATTAGTGCCGATTGGGCAATTTTCAACCGCCGGTTTTGCAAGTCTGAAATTCAACAAGTTCACACCCGCTGTAGAAGAAAAGCCAACATTTTTGTAGAGCACGCAATTCTTTTTCGAACGTTATACAGCGTAATATATGCAAGGGGACGGTACGACATCCCTATGACCCCTGAAGACACACGCCCTGTCGAGGATTTCCTTGACCAATTTTCCCCTGCTGTGAAAGTGCCAAGACCGATTTCGCGTTTGCTGCACTCGGCAATGGCGATTCGCTTTCTTAGCGCCTGCCAAACTTGCGTTCATCTCCTTTACGAATCAATGGCCCTTTCCATCCTCACGTGGAACACTTGTAGTGGAAAATTACAGTGTCACGGGAGTGGTAATGGACGATTGGCGACTCGAGCTTAAGGCGTCCTCGCGATTTCTTCAGTTGTGTTCATTTCAATCACTCATAAACACATGCCCGTCGCACCTTCAAACACGTGTAAGCAGGGTGAGTCTGCGGTCGAGGAGTCCTCGACGGGGGTCGTATTGTAGGCTGGGTCATGGGGGGTCGTACTCGTTGGCGTCAGTAACATCAGTGGCATCGTAGTGCAGATAGGAGCAAGAGGGTGTAGCGCAGCAGAAAAGGAAGATATGTGAGAAAAATGATATAATGTTCTTTGGTTCAGTTCTCCATTCCTCTATCTTTATTAGAAGGGCGTATTTGACAGCAATACAAAGGAAGGAAGTGCATCCCCCAAGCAAGACAGCCACATATGCACGCGCGCTGCATGCCCCTATCTACCGTCCGCCATCGTACATAATACCGGTAATAATAGTAATAATGGCACTGTTGTTAGGGACCCTGTCGCAAAAACGACAACAGTGAAGAAAAGGCTCTGAGCAAATGAAGCTGTTTCTCAGGCGATAAGAGTTACGAAATGTGTTTACTACAATGCAGCTTCTGTCAACTGGTCATGATCATATGACACCTTCGAATCGATCTGCAACTTCGAGTGAAGGCCGTATGCATGGCCTGTACCCAGGCAGAGTCGGATGATGACGATTGCCCCTTTTCGTATTGTTTATTTCGTAAAAACGTATTCTAGACACATTTCTAGCGTTGCCAACGAATTACACGTGCAATGGTGAAGAAGGGAGCGGCTTTCCGAGCGGCCGATAATCATCCTCGATGGATCCTCGACGCAATTATCTCCTCAACTAGACATTGTAGAAGAAAGCCAAACACACCATCAGAAAGCGCAAACCTTCCGCTTCCCAAAACTACCTTCCCTTCCTCAATATCTCACTATATTAGTGAGATATTGCTTTTGAAGTGGCGAAAACTCGCGCAAAAATTTCAGCCTCCTCGACGCTGACTCGACGCAGATTGAGAGACCATAGCTCTCTGCATGGAAGGCTTTCAGAGCAATTTAAATAATTGTTGAAAACGCGAGATCCAGCCCTACCAAAACCTAGCTCGTACTGCTTCAAATGTTATGAAATGGATGAATGCAACCTTTTCATCGAGGGTGTAGATTTCGACGATTTTTTTCGCGATTTCGGCAAATCTGACCCAATGACAAATCGCGCCGCACCTACCGATGAATCTGCTGTTGAGCGATACACTCGGCTGTTGTGAATACTCAAGCAGGAATTATGATTCAGTTGCAACCCGTGCAGTGAGAGGATTTTCGTGCATTTCTAAAGGAACCTGCTTCTGGGACCACACAGAGTTCTTGCCTCCTTCCTCCAGTCCATATTTCAGCGAGTGCTAGAAGTTTGCAGCGATGAGAGAAAGTGTAAGGAGGACAATATTATTATTACCATTACTAATACTCATTATTTTATTTACTATCACTATTGCTTTTTATGTTATTACAATATTATTTTGCAGGAGTTTTTTTTATTTCAATTGCTGAAGTGGATTAATTGCGTATGCTCTCTGTTTTAGGGGGTCGTGCCAAGACCTCGATTCCAGGGGGGGGTCGTACCTCCGCGACCACGTCCTCGACACGATTTTCACCCTGCCCATCTGGTCGTGACTGTGATGCCACATGCAATCGTGAGATTGCAAGTGCTCGACAGTTACCGTGTCAATATCTCGACTTCGAAATCGTTTTTTTCGATTCACATCGCAGATGGACTCCTCGGATGGTTGAATCAAAATACTTTACGTGAGTCGATAGTTGCATCAGGGCTTTCTCTTTGTTGAGGAGCTCGTTCGGAGGATCTACGTCTCAGTTCATTCTATTTTTTCAGCAGGCCAATTTTTTACATATAAACTGGCCCTTAATCTTCAGATAGTCATACAAGTGCTTTAAATGTTTAGTACCCTCTGTTGGGCATGCGAAGCCGATATGTTATTTAGATTATAGTTGGCTTCGACAAATGAAATGCCAAAACCGATTCCGCAAAAGTCCAGTTCTTTTTGTCAAGAGCTTGGATCTCGCCGCTTTTTTAAAGGAATCTTGCGCGGAAAATTCTTGCACTCTTTCCTAACATGAATATGTCAGTTGTGATCACTGGAAATAGCACACAAAGTTTCACGCATGAAGATTCGGTTTCTGAAGAGAAACAAACGTACAAAAACTACACGTTATGGACCATCGAAGGACCAGGAGGCAGAGCCAGGCGAGGCATGGAAAGAAGACGGCGTTTGGCCGGCTACGTACCAGGCGACGCAATGAGAGAATCGGGTTAAAGCGCGCGATTTCGGAGAGTGGAGACAAATCGATCGATGGAATAGGATGGAGTAGAAGTGTAAGATGTGAATGCAACGAAGCAGAAGGCCAGAAAGAGCTTCTAGTGAATGCACTCCAAGAACCAAGTTTGAGCATCCCCGTCGCCAGCATTCGTGAAAGACGTCCGTGGGCAATTCGAACGCGTAGCAGCCTTTTCGAGTTTTCGAATTTCTAATCAAAACGAAAGCAATACTTCAGTTCTTTTCACTATTATCGTGGATAATGAGTCTCAAGCCAGTGATTTATGGTTGAAATAGAATCATGATTTTTCCGCGCAAGAATCCTTTAAAACAATCCGCTACACGGATACCATCAGAAACCCAGTTAAAGCTAATAGATGGGTTATGCTGTGATTGCGTATCTACCCATTTTAGCTTTCTGGCCGCTCTTGAAACGCGATAACTGCAGGAGCTTAGGGTGTTTCGCACACGAAAAACTGCCCGTATTGAGCAAGTTATTACGAGGCGAACTCGTGTACTAGTTTTGTAGGTGTTCTCATTCACGAATGTTTAAGTATACTTTGACGATGACTTTAACAGCTCCAACATCTCGTAGTTCAGGGCCGACATCAGGCAATACAGGTTCAAATACCACCCCTCGTGCGTTGCCTTGTAAAGGTTTGCTTCACTGCCATTTTTTCATGCAACAGAAATCGACTGATTTAGAAAAGATAACTTGCTGCTGGTCTTCTCACTTTGCGGAACCAACACCCATTGACCTTGAAATAGGGCCTGGAGTCCTGCACACAGTTCCACAATTTGTATAATTCATGTCGCGCACAGGTCGTTCCACATATATGATAGAAACGGTTAATTTTATTCACAACCGTTATGAATACAATATAAAGTAATATTTATGCATCCAGTTCGACTACGATTATCCACTTCGTGAGTTGTTTTGAACTCTGGATTTTCTTTTTTGCATATGTAGGGAAAGCTTTCGCTTCCGACGGGTGCTTATCTGGACAGTTTTTTCCTCATTTTATAGTTTAAAAACGAGAGATTTTACGATAGATGCGTGTGCAGCATGGAAGTACATTGCGGTGGAAGGTGTGTCGGGGTCTAGAAAGCGAGATGTGCCTTTTCGATTGCTGAATGCGTTGCAAGTTCGGCCCCTAGGGATTGCCAGACCTCTCCTTATGCTTGGCTAGCCGCCTGTGCTCGGCTCCTGAATGGTTTATGCGCAACTATTCTTAACCCATAACGGACGGCGTGCGCCACAAGGTGGCGCACGACTATTTCTTTTGTTTTTGGAATGTTTCTAGCAATCTTAATATACCCATATATACTCTCAGCAATGTGGAATAACATATCTTCCCAGGACCTGGACGGCTGGATTTTTGACAAACCTACAATAAATTTTACATACATTTTGTCTTTACATAAGTTTACTATTTTGATGGTCGACGTTCGACCCCTTCCCCTAAATATAGCCACATCCTTGCTCGGGGTTGTTGTTTCGCATTTTTCGATAATGTCACCTACAGCTTCCATTCATTCTTTGCACCCTAGTTTTAGAGCGGAAAGGCGGGCTACGAACTTGTCGTCAACGGAAATCTCTTTTCGGATGATGAGACTCGAATCTACTTTAGCCCCGTCTTACCCCTGCTGTTCACATAGCCACATAAACGCCTACCTGGGTGGCTGGCTGTGGCCACATAAGGTTGGCGCACTGCGAAATCTAACACTAGCCGTCCGTTTATGGGTTTATGATTCAATTGGAAGTGATCGTATAACTGTATTTCAATCCGGTACGATGCCGGCGATATTTCGTTTTTATGTGGATATTTTCTCGAAGTAATTGTTTCGTTAGCGCTGTATGCTGATACCAACAAACATGCAGTTAGAAAATTTGCGATTGCGCAGGGGCTTTTTTGCCAGTTGAGTTCAAGTGGTTGAACTCCAAAGAGACACTCTGATTCGATATGACGTTCGCGCTTTTTTCTCCATATCGCTGGCCTAAGGGTTACAGGAGTTTTCGACGTTTTTTTTCAAGGACCTCTGGCTAAAGGATGATTTCAATTTTTTAGTATGTGTTCGACTGAAATTTACTCGTGGTAGGTGGTCGAGTAATAGTCGTTGTTTTCTATCACTGAATCCGATTGTCTTCGCAAAAAGAAAACGGAACATGGGATATGAAAGCGTTTCCTTCGAGACCTGAGTGAAATGGCTTGATAAGAGTGAAAATCTTTGCACTGAATGTTTTAGTATATTAACTCTAGACGATACTGTGTTTGAGTGGGAAGATAGGGTGATGAAGGAAGGTTTCTCGAATGAAATTCGTGTGTTGCAGAAACCGCGAGGCTGATTGAGATTACCTCTTGCAGGCTCATTCCTCTTTCTGGAGAGGATGAAAGTGAGTGTGAAAAGGAGCATAAGATTCTAAAGAGAAGGTATCGATATTCGAATCGTACCTGTCTGATAGGTATTGCGTTAGTATCGTCAAGACAGTAGATGATCTCGGTATTGACTCGGTCCGGATTGGTGGCTAGAAAGCCCAGACAGCGATCCACGATTGCTGCAAGATTCCCAGCATAGATCTGAACAGGCCATAGATACATCGATCTGGCTATTCTAGCGAAAAAGATTTCTCTTACAAACTGATGCATTCCCCTGCGTTCGCCGTCTATATACGGTAAGTTACCGTTCTCGGCCATTTTCATCAGAGAACGCCATGAAGACGACGCTTCTTCGGCATGCACATGAACTGGTCGAAGAAACACTCCCTTCAACGACGAACCTTAAACAGAACTAAATTCGAAAGTGAGTCCAAAACAGAGCAATACTAGAATACGGTGGCAATGTGAGGCGATCACCATTGGCTGTAGCTTTCCGTGCATACATTTCTCCCCTCGTTCGTGACTCGCCATATTCACCAAGGATATAATCCGCAGGATAAGTACTGTAAGCATGAACATCAACATCGCCATACCGGATTTTGGACGTGGACTCACTTGAAAACCATTTCTCCGAGGCCATAATTATCCTCGATTGGTAATGCTGAGTAAGCGTCACCAACATAAACCAGATTCTTCACACCCATCTGAATCATTTTGTCCACCAGCATCTCGGTTGCTAAAAACGAGATAATTTTTCAGAATAGTATCTTTTAACTCTTTTGAAACTGTAGAAAATTTTATGTTTTCCTGAAATAAACTGTTCGACATCTTGCACTTTTTCAACCTACGCAGCCAAAACAATACAACATAATACTTCGGCACAGAACAATACGCTGGCATTTTCGCTGTCATATTCAGGATTAGCTTAGAAATTATAACATGCGACTACATTTGAGCCTTATAGCAAGCAATTAAAGCCAACCAGAGAGATTGTCCCTCCATATGGCTTCGCTTGTTTTCTTGTCCGAGTATGTCCATGGAAGTGGAGCATGAGAGCAGTGAACTACCGCATTACATCCATGAAGTGCTTGTTCCAGTGCGCCTTCGTGCGCTCGGCAGTTTGACGTCGATGAGTAATGGCGTAAAGTCAAGACTGCCAGAACCTGCAATTATGCCTTTTGAAGATGATCTCGGTTCGCTGCGGCCAGGTGTAGTGAGCCAACTAAAGAACTTGCGACCAAACCTTAGAGACTGGAAGGGATTCTGGGGGAAAACTCGAACAACCTTTGTTCTCCCTGACGTTTCTTCCCTTTCCTAGGTTCGTTTTGGTGTCACCTACCAGCGGTATTCAAATGCCCTGTATTGAGTGTCCTCTCTCCCTCCCCCAGGTCACGAGTGCTGGGAACCATTCTTAGCTTATAAAATTTTTTACAACGTGGTTCTCGTATGAGATAGGAGCGTCAATTGCTGTAATCACGTTCATTTGCCGATATACAGGACGAGGTGTTGACAACGTTGCTGAAACCTGGGAATGGAAAGTGGTGTAAACCTTTGGGAAAGAATTCAGGGATCCTAACACCAACGATCTCGCTTATCTGACACTTTGTAGGACTGACGAGTCTTACACCAGTTCACACTCTCGATCGTTAAAGCCGTGCGCGCTTCGATTTCATTATAAAAAGTTAAAGGCCGGTTTGAATCGTCTGCCGTGTAATTTTTTGGAAAATCAACAAAAAGTAAAAAGTGCAACGCTTTGACGTAGAAAATCAACAGCACATAGAAGCAATTGCAGTTGCATCGTAAAGTAATCGTGGTAGACGGGCCGACGATGCACACAACCCGACAAGGGAAAACGCGGACACGGACGCGACACGGGCGCAAGGAGCTGCCTCTAGCGTCCTGTCGCGTACTTTCCTTTGCGTCTGTGTCGCGCACTTGGCCGCGACAGTACCACCACCCCGTGATAGGGGTCCTATAACTTCGCTCAAGGAGATTTTCTCTAAGGATTCAATTACGTTCCGGTCACACCGATGGACGAAGACTGAACATTCTGCTGAGTTATAACTCATGGTTTTTCTTGATTTAGACCTATCCAGCTCTTTCAGATAGCTCCGAAAATCGGTTGTGTGAAGCGAGCTTGATTATTTTATGACAATAAGTAACGCCTCACAACGAAGAGAGAGCAAGCGGATGCGGACATAACGCAACACCAAGACTGGGGTGGGGTAGTTATAACGCAACCGATATGAACAGGGTCGTTCAATCACTTCCAGTCATTTTAATGGTGCTAGCTTTTCCAAATGCGGTCCTCACAACCCCATTCATGGAAGGGATCGCTCCAACAACAAAATCACAAATCGCAGAGCGTTCCTCCAAGAATATGTAGGTACACTAACTTTCTTCCCAGCCTAGTACTGCAATAATTTTCATCATTTAGAGCGGTCCTTGTTAGAAAAAAACGTGCCACTCGAAAGGCTTCCTTTCGTGATTCAGGGATTACAGTGAATTTTCTTGGAAATATGAATCTTCCCAGCAGCGAGATTGTATTGTTCTAAATGGATTGACATAATAGAGGGTTCTGTTTCTATGACCGCGTCAAAATTTCAATCCCCGGGCAGATGCCGAAACCTGTCCACTTCAACTTGACCCTCTTGCTGACGTGAAATAACGACCACCGTATTTCTATGCTGTTGAGTTCTAAACAGTTGACAGTTTCAAGTTTAGAAGTAGCTTTTTCTCATTACATAGAAAATTCATAATAATGCACAATATTATGACAAGGTATTATTATTATTTCATACTAACACAACAGTGATGTGTGATAGTCATCACTGGCATAACTTTGTCTGGCTTTGGGAAACGGCGCCACCTAAGATAAATAAAGCCGAGCTTAAACTTTCTATAAGGTCGACCGTGGTGTGGAGGAGGGACACAGTACTCAGAGAAGCGGGATTATGAGAAGGGGCACGTCGTACTAGAGGTCACAGATAAACGGCCGCTGCATAGCGAGCGATTGGCTACCACATTAGCCATTATGGGGAGCACTAGCAAGGGCTAGCACCCTTGTCGTTCACTTTCGAGCTGTGTGAACGGCGTATCAGTAATCTTCACAAGCAGCTTTATCCTACCCACCAAGTGGGTGATCCAGTGGCCTGACCCTGTGGCGAGCCTTTGACATTTAAATGAAATGTTCCAATTGTTCAAAAGATCATTTGTAACCGTAACATTTGGATCACTGCCATAATCTCGCCTTCAAGAACAATATGTAGTTGTTCGCTTCCTCTTCCCCCTCCCTTTTTCGCCTCTTCGAGTTAAAGTTACAAAACTGGATAGCGATCTTGCGCAGGCAGTCAAAGAATCTGCTGCAAAAAAAAACTGAGGGTGGTGGACATGACATCGAAAAATTTGGTGACACGGCCGGCATTCCCATTTAAAGGAGCAGTTGCTGCCAAAAAAAAAGTGTTCGGAAAGAGAAATAGAAATAATAGCGCAACACGAACGAGAATGAATGGAACCAAAGTATAAAAAATTCAACAAAACTTAACCCCCTTCACTTACACACCAACGAATAATTACACAAAGAACGACCGTGACGCTAAAATCAAGTTGTAAAGAGAGATGTAGCGACGAAGGCTCTCAAGGAGCCTTGAGAGAGTCAAGAGAAGCGAACACAGTCGTCAACGAGATGACGGTTTTGTGAAGTGTTGAGATAACCTGTCAAATCACTTTCTAGTGACGTGAGTTGACTTTTTGTTTAAAAAACTCTGATAAAACAGAGCTACGGCCGAGTTTATCCAAAATACCTCAATACTCTTAAAAAATTAACAAGCCTCCCTTTATCAAGAACTTTTCTCCAATAGTCAGTAACCAAACATGATATCCTGTCAAACTTCCTATTACCGTTCGGTCAAAAATAAGGCCCAACCGCTGAGCCAGGCATTTTTTCCGGATAAACAGCACCCTATTCCAGTATGAGCTCTCCGCATGACTTACCTCACTGAGCCCTTCCCTAGCATATTTATTTAGCATATTAGTTCAGACCGGTCCCATCTGACAGACTCTCCAGGTCATATACGAATAGTTGGCCGGGGACCTGGGAGAGAGGACAAAAGGACAGTAGACCCCTGTTTAACGTACGGTTCCATTGGTTACAAATGGGGTTTGCTGAATTGTTTGGAATTGTGAGAGCTAATAATCACCTGCACAAGAACGCTGGATCCTGTCAATCAAGCGAATCTCCTTATATCGACCGCACTTTATAAGGCGCTCAACCACGTATCTACCAACCAAGCCGCTGGATCCGGTAACGGCAACCACATCCATCCTGCAAGAATAATTTATATTTTGTAGAAATGCTGAGTTATGAGCAAAAATTTGGCTCCAGGCGGGATTCGAACCCGTATCTCATGCTTTTCGAACAACTGCCACCTAGGCCAAGGGGCTCATAACTCAGCATTCTTGTGAAACTTCACAACACGAACTGTGGGTGAAACAGCAGTCAAGAAACAAAGTGAATAAAAATAATTTATATCTTAGAAATTTCCAGAGAGAGATGAATATGAGCGAGAGATGGGAACGATTGATCATTAATAGGTTGATTCGAAGGTTTCAAAGATGTCTGAAGTCGAGAGCAGCTTTTATATTAGAGGAAGACAAGGTTTGAAAAAGGGTCGTTACATTTGAAAAGAAGGAAATTCCTAGACACCTAACAGGCCTGTCTAAATCTCTTGAATTCGGAGGCCACGTACCCTCGGAATCGACCAACGAGTCAATGGGAGTCCGAAGAGGATAATCGAGTAAGGTAGTTAGGCGGATTATGAGGTCGACTCTATGTAGGAAACGAGTCGACGTCCTTGAAAAAACAAAAAGGCCTCGTGTCCCAGATCTGGACTCTGAACATTCGCGCCTGAGCGATGATGGCATCTGACCAGGACATGGGGGCTATTTGTTCATGGGGATCGGGAAGAAGCGCGTTCAGTCCGAAAGAACTTGTTTGACGTGCTGTGACCACCATATTCGAAGTGGTCGCGTCACGTTGGTCATTCACAGAAAACGATCACCCCACACATCACCAGGGATGCTCTTTTTCGAAAGTACACGGCCTACAATGTAGTGCTGAACTGGAAGGCAACAGAGAAAGAACTATCCTATCTCTGAAGACATAAAAAAACCTGTTGTTGGGTCTATAAAACCAGTTCTTCGAGCGCTCAATTGAAACATTAAGGATCATAGCGGAACGTGTCTTCTATCAGGAAGACCAGAATGACCCGGAACTGCCACGCTGTGGTCTGATACTGTGGTGTTCTTTGACAGACATTAGCTCAATTCTCCTACTGCGCATCGATCACCCAAATGACAATTCACTTCGTCAACTTTCAGTGGCTGGCGGATGAATTGCATACGGACGACTCGCTTTTTCTCATTGAGTCCCTTATAAACGTTGAGTCAAGGAAGTTTCAAAAAATGTTTGGAAAGAAAACTTTCTGTCCCAAATACAATGTGGATGTAGAGAGAAGATGAAAGGTGATTGTGGGAACGGTTTTCCGATTTCTTGCCGCAGAGAAAGCTCAAAGTTCAACTTTAGGGTTTCTCTTTTGAACAGTTGAGCTCCTTCAGTACCCAAGTATTCGAAAACACTAAAACATGTGAAATGGCGAAATTTTAAACGACTTGTTCAGTGAGAAATAAATAATACGCGAAAAATACAGAGGGAAGCATTAAAAGTCTCTTCCCTTCACATTTACCACGGATTTATTTACACTTTGCTTAATTCACACCGGATTTTCTTCATTGGAAATCGAAGGACACACTACAGTCTGTCAAAAGCTCCATGATAGTCTTTACCTCGACGAAACAGAAAGATTTTCCTCTGGAAGCAGGATGCGCTGTACGAGCTCAACAGGGTCGTGGACCATTACGACGTTATCTGAAACGCTTGTCAGAAGCGACCTTGCACAGCCAAAGCTATTGCCTCTAAAGCTATCTACCAGCTTACTGATCGAAGAAATGGGCAGCTTGTAAGTTAGCCTAACATGACCACTACTGTTTGTTTCGAACTTTCACGATCCCCGGGAAATCAAAATTTGGTTAGGCTGGAGCATTACGGTAAGTCTTCGAACTCGACGGTGATGGCAGATAACATTATATTCTGAAGACGGTGAAGGAATCGGAAGGGGCTGCTTCTGCTTACCGGAGAGTGGGGGGGCATGTAGATTTACGGACATTTTACCCTAAGTGTTATCGAGCACAGACTAGCACCCTGCGCGACGAAAACATTGGTGATGTTCGCCATAAGTGTAGTGACTGTTTTTTTTCTGGCTCCCTGGAGATTCCACCGAACATTTTTCACCAGTTTAGCTCCGCCCGCTACCGCGCGCATGACACGGAAGCCTCTGACAAAACTGACAATCGGTGAAGCTTTGGGTTTCACCGCTTAACTATAGCTGCTTCGTTAAATGCATTACTGTCCGTTGCCCATCTTGGCTGTATCTCACTGTTTGATAAGCGCAGTGAAGTGCACAGCTAAAGTGATGTATGTAAACAACCACCATGCATCGAGAATCGAGGAAATTTAGCGGTCGAATAATTTTTGGTAATCTCAAGACGGAATGCCCAGTATTCACTATCAAATTTATTAGAGCATCCCATTCATCCTCAAGAACTCTAGAAGGTGTAGCGGTTGAAAGGTGTTTGAATTTACAATTATAACGCTAATGAAATGATATTGAAATGAAAATGCATTATCTGCAATCTGGTTTCGAGTAATCTCTACGTTCGTACGCATATCGTAATTATCAGTCCTCATCTGTCGTTATCACTTTTTGACCCCCACAAAATATGTTACCGTCCAACCCCCATATCATGTCCCAAAATCAGTTCCTGACGACTGCTGCGAAGCGCACTATGAATTTTGTGAAAATTGTGTTTCAGCGCCTCTTATCTGCTCATATCAGTCGTTATCACTTTGTGACCCCCACCAAATATGTTCCCGTCCCACCCCCTATATCATATCTTGAAACCAACTCCTGACGACCACTGGTGCCCGAGCTATGAATTTCGCGACACTTGCGTTCTAGCGCCTTTTATCAGCCCTTATCAGTTGTGATCACTTTCTTTACCCCACCAAATATGTTCCCGTCCCACCCCCTATATCATATCCTGAAACCAACTCCTGACGACCACTGGTGCCCGAGCTATGAATTTCGCGAACACTATCGCGTTTTACTAGCGCCTTTTATCAAGCCCCTTGATCAGTTGTGATCCTTTCTTTACCCTCACAATATGATCCGTCACCCCTATATCATATCTGAAACAATCTGGACGAACCTTTGGTGGCCCGAGGCGTATGAATTTCGCGACACTTGCGTTCTAGCGCCTTTTATCAGCCCTTATCAGTTGTGATCACTTTCTTTACCCCACCAAATATGTTCCCGTCCCACCCCCTATATCATATCCTGAAACCAACTCCTGACGACCACTGGTGCCCGAGCTATGAATTTCGCGACACTTGCGTTTCTAGCGCCTTTTATCAGCCCTTATCAGTTGTGATCACTTTCTTTACCCCACCAAATATGTTCCCGTCCCACCCCTATATCATATCTGAAACCAACTCCTGACGACCACTGGTGCCCGAGCTATGAATTTCGCGACACTTGCGTTCTAGCGCCTTTTATCAGCCCTTATCAGTTGTGATCACTTTCTTTACCCCACCAAATATGTTCCCGTCCCACCCCCTATATCATATCTTGAAACCAACTCCTGACGACCACTGGTGCCCGAGCTATGAATTTCGCGACACTTGCGTTCTAGCGCCTTTTATCAGCCCTTATCAGTTGTGATCACTTTCTTTACCCCACCAAATATGTTCCCGTCCCACCCCCTATATCATATCTTGAAACCAACTCCTGACGACCACTGGTGCCCGAGCTATGAATTTCGCGACACTTGCGTTCTAGCGCCTTTTATCAGCCCTTATCAGTTGTGATCACTTTCTTTACCCCACCAAATATGTTCCCGTCCCACCCCCTATATCATATCTTGAAACCAACTCCTGACGACCACTGGTGCCCGAGCTATGAATTTCGCGACACTTGCGTTCTAGCGCCTTTTATCAGCCCTTATCAGTTGTGATCACTTTCTTTACCCCACCAAATATGTTCCCGTCCCACCCCCTATATCATATCTTGAAACCAACTCCTGACGACCACTGGTGCCCGAGCTATGAATTTCCGGTCAGACAGACAAACACATACACACACACACAGACACACACACACAACCGCTTAGCCGATTATATATAGTAGGATTTTGTTAGCATAAAAAATAAACAACGAGCACTCCACAGTTATT
>MU870711.1:4544-23283 GCA_036418205.1 Ostertagia ostertagi | reverse complement strand
TCTCACCTTCCAGCCAGAAACGTTGACAGAAAGAGACGTATAGCGACCCTCTCACTTGGGAAAAGCACCTCAAGTATTCTTTTCAAAACTGTATGAAGCAGAAAATTTAGGGTCAAACTTGGCGCCAAAACATTGGCAAAATTCAGCAAAAAAACATGCATTATTATTCAAGAGCATACTTAAACGCAGGCCTTGGAATAAAAGCGCTTCGTAGTGATGACTGAACTGCGGAATGACCTGAAAGAGGTCGATGGTTGCATTAAAGGAGGAAT
Source organism: Ostertagia ostertagi (assembly GCA_036418205.1). Lineage (NCBI taxonomy): Eukaryota > Metazoa > Nematoda > Chromadorea > Rhabditida > Trichostrongylidae > Ostertagia > Ostertagia ostertagi. The sequence goes on along the minus strand of MU870711.1, from coordinate 23,011 downwards.
TCACGATTAGAATGAAAGTCGAAGAAAGGGAAACTGACCTAGTTGAGGGACCCACGGACCTCCTGAGGGCGCGAACTGACGCGCAATTCGCACGAAAAAATTTGACCTCTTCGACTTATCATGCCTCAAAGCTGGCGGGTCCGGCGATCTCCGCCCACCGATCATCTGATCACTCGCCGCAGTTCAATACGTGGCGAGTGATTAGATAGTGAGAGAGCGTAGTGTTGAAGAGGGCACAGCGATGAGAGTCGCATCAATGCTCAAATCAACGGGCAAGGAAGGGGTCCCATTTCTCGGGTTCTGGGCCGTTTCTCATGGTTCTTCCTTCTTTCGTGTACCACTCACCATCCCTAGGTTAAATTTGAAATGGGTTGCTTTTTCATCGTGAATTCGTCCTTTAAATGTAAGGATTACGTTTTAACCGCGCAACTTTGCGGTGAAGCTCTATGTGGGTAGTGACCTCACAACTCCCCCCCCCCCTCCCGTGGTATGATTGCCTTCAATGTGAAGTATAATTACACCGTCGCCAAACCAAACCGAATGACCCCAACTGAATATTGAAGAGCACATTCTAATCTATCAAAAAGCTACACAACAGCCTTCTACACCGACGACATCAGAAGATTTTCCCACGGAAAAACGGTACGAGCTCAACGAGGTCGTCGAGGTACCATAGACCATTACGACGTCATCTGAAGTCAAAAGCGGTCTTGCATAGTCACAGCTAGTGTCTCTGGAAAGCTATTCACCAGTTAACCGATTGAAGAAATTATGTAGCAGCTTCAGGCTGGAGCGATTACGGTAGGCCTCCTTGAGCTCGACGGTGATGACAGATGACGTCATATTCTGGAGACGGTGAAGGCAGATGAGGAGGGGACAGCTTCTGTTCATGGGGGGAGGGGGTTCTCTGAGGAATATTTTGTCAAACTTCTACCAACAATGGTACCCTGCGCCAAGACAAATTTCATGAGGTGCGTCATGAGCAAAGTGACTTTTCTGTCCTACTCCCTGTAACTTCGCAGAGGATTTCGAGGCTAACGGCGGGAACAGGAATAACTACTCAGAAAGTTCGTTGACAGAAGGTATCTTGTGCTCAAGCAGAACAGCAATAAAAATAGCACGGGCATCATGGCGGAGTCCGGCGCAAAGAGATGTGCATTGGGTGCACTCAATAGAATGGCATAATTTAACAATCCTATTGGTTGGTATACTACTCCCGTTGGATGTTTATAGAGTTACTGTAAATTCAGTCTTTACCGCCCAAATATCTCAGGCTTAATCAACTTCGGCTTCAAGGAGTGGTTTACAAACGGTGGCTTTCAGTTCTTTGTCATATATAACTGAGCTAGTAGGTTTTGTAAAGGCAAAGCGTCCTTGCAGTGCCCAAAGTGAACACCGGAAATTGTAATGCATAGTCCGGCGATTCCCAGCAATTCTATTAGTTTTTACTCCAAAAAGAACTCATTCTTGATGGAGATGTGTATGTGCAATTCAATCAATTCCTTCTCCAAAAAGTGCTCATTCTTGATTGAGATATGTGAAGAATAAACCTGAGCAGGGAGGAAATCATGAGAAAGCTCGTCGAAAAGTGAAAAGAGTAATGCCACGATACGTCATGCAACCGAGGAAGGAAAATGTGAGCCTCAGTAAAGGCCAATTCATTGCACTCCAACTTCTACACAAATTACTCTCAACTTTCCCCAAGACTGTCGAGCGAGAGGGAGGGGAGCATGCAAATCATTGCGAAGGAAATGAGCCGGAAAAAATTTAAAATAGTATTTTCGTCATATAGTTTTCTTTCTGCCCCTTACAAAAATCCACTGCTGGTAACATCCCCTACCGAGGACTCCTCGGCGCACGGTGTACCATGCACGCAGCTTAGAATCGACGAATTGGTGCAAAGCTAAAAATTTCTCGCTGCAGATGTTTTTCATGCTTTTATACGAGCGATTCATCGATTATGTAAACAAAACTATTCGCAAGAGTTTGCATATCTCATAGCCAGTTGAAACAAACTATCAATGAAATTTATGGAGGACGATGATCGTTGACGAAATGAACTCGTCCTTATCACTTTCGGGTGCCCCGAAAGTGATAAGGACTTGGTTCTGCAGCACGTTCTTCGCGAAAAGGAAGTCTCAAAAGGTAACCTACAGCAGTGGAGGGAGACAGACGGAAATCGACCATGTGCTGGTAAGAAGATCAACCCTCAAAACTGTGAAGGATATCAAAGTTCTACCCGGCGAAGACCTGGCTCCCCAGCACAGGCCCCTCCTGGCAGACATTGCGATAGACCTCCCCAAGAAGACAAGGGTAAGAACCGAGAGGAGAATCCGGTGGTGGAAGCTGCACCAAGCGGAGAAGGATGACCTCAGGCGAAGATAATGGAAGTCGGTCTCCCAGATCCTAACGGGCCAATACAGCGGACTTGGGGCACGCGGCTGAGACCATCCTGCGATGTGCCAAGGAGGTCCTGGGCGAGACGCGAGGTGGATTCAGAGGAGACAAGGCAGCGTGGTTCTGGAACGAGGAGGTCCAGCGAGTCGTGAAGCAGAAGAAGGAAGCATACAAGCGCTGGCAGAAGACCCGGAGTTGCAAGAGGCTCGCTAAGGCTGCTGTCGCCAAGGCGAAGAACACGGAAATGGACGCCTTGTACGAGAAGTTGGAAAGCAGAAACGCAGAGAAGTTCGTCTTCAGGCTGGCTAAGGCCCGGCATCGTGCTACTCAAGACATCAGGGTGGTGAAAAGTGTAAAAGGCAGCGATGGTGTCATCCTAAGAAAGCCAGCCGAAGTCAAGAGGAGGTGGGAAGAGTACTTCACGGGGCTTCTGAACGAGGAGTTCCCCCACAAGAACGACTCACGGGCAGAGGCCACAGCTGGTCCCATCGCACTCTGGACTGAGGATGAGGTTAGGTGTGCACTTGGGAGGATGAAGGTTGGAAAGGCGGTTGGCCCAGATGGGGTGCCAATCGAGGCATGGAAGGCGCTCGGAGAGTACGGGCATAAGGTGGCTCACCAGCTTCCTGAACAAGGTAACAGTGGAAGGAAAGATGCCGGATGCATGGAGGACAAGTACCATCGTCCCCATCTTCAAACAGAAGGGCGACGCAATGGACTGCTCCAACTACCGCGGGATCAAGTTGACTGCGCATACCATGAAGCTGTACGAGCGGCTGGTCGATAAGAAGCTGCGGGAGCTGGTCCCGATCTCCCAGGAACAGTTCGGGTTCATGCCCGAAAGATCTACAACGGATGCCATCTTCATCGCAAGGCAAGTGATGGAGAAGTATCGAGAGAAACGCCGACCCTGCTACCTAGCCTTCCTCGACCTGGAGAAGGCGTTCGACCGGCTACCGCGAGCAGTGCTATGGAGGTCGCTCAGGGAACGAAACGTGCCAGAACACCTGATCTCGCTGGTGAAGGACATGTACGAAGGAGCCAAAGCAGCCATACGCACCCCTCACGGCCTAACAAAGGAGATAAACATCACGGTTGGGGTGCATCAAGGGTCAGCTCTGAGCCCCTTCCTGTTCCTCCTAACGCTCGATACCATGGTGAAGGGCCTCATGGAAGGACTCATGAAGGACCACTGAAGACCATCCTCTACGCTGACGACATAGCTCTGATAGCGGATAGCAGGGAGGCACTTCAAGCCAAGGTGCAGAGATGGCAGAATGTCCTGGCAGAAGGCGGGCTCCGGCTGAATGTCAAGAAGACCAAGTTCCTGAGCTCCGAAGAGGGTGCAGAGCCGATCGTAGACGGCCATGGTGAGACCATCGAAAGAGTGGAGGACTTCCGCTACCTTGGGAGCGATCTGGCAGCCGACGGTAGTGTGGATCAGGCGGTGAAGGCTCGGGTCAACGCTGCATGGATGAAATGGAGGGAGTCCACTGGAATCCTCTGCGATCGAAGGTGCTCCAGAACGCTCAAAGGGAAGGTGTACCGGAACAGTAGTAAGGCCTGCGATGCTATACGGCAGCGAGTGCTGGCCCCTGAACAAGAACCACGAAAGGCAGCTTCACTCCGCTGAGATGAGGATGCTGAGGTGGGCCTGCGGCTGGACGCGGCTGGACAGAGTTAGAAACGAAGATGTCAGAGCGGTCATGCAGACTGCCCCTGTCCAGCTGAAGGTACGGGAACAGCGTCTGCGATGGTATGGGCATGTGCTAAGGAGGCCACAGGATCATCCGATAAGAACAGCGATGGACTTCGAAGTGCAAGGCAAGCGACCGCGAGGAGCCCCAAAGAAGAGGTGGAGAGACGTGATCAAGAAGGATCTAAGTGAAGTCATGGCCACAGCAGAGGACGCCCTGGACAGACTAAGTGGCGACGACTGACAAAGACAGCGGACCCTGCGACTGCGCGGGACTAACGCTAGGGAGAAGAAGAAGAAGAGATGATGATCGTTGACGAAATAGCTAGTGTCCACTGGCAAAGAAGCCTTCCTCGCAATCTTTAGGAAATGAAGTCATAGCCACCAAGCTCAAGGAAGCTTTCCGCAACTGCTACAACCACGAGCTGCTATCTTATTTCATTGATCGATTCACTGGTGGACGGTTTCCTACAAAAGTCGTAACAGTCCAGTCCACAATGCGGCGAGGAAAGGTTGAGATCAAACGTCTCCGTGGCAAACTCTTCTGTCTCATACTGCCAGTGAAGAAGTTTGATAGATTCGGATGTATACTTTCATATTTAATTGCAAGCACCGAGTTCGGGTCTAATGCAGTGTTGTTATGTAGTTCACTTTAAATGCAGAGGGTGAAGTAAAGTATCATTTTCAGTCCTCCGATGACTTGCTCACTATTTGTGTTAGCTTGTCCGTAAGTAGCGTCGGTATTTTTTTCGAATGTAAACTTTCTCTACAAGAACCCCACAAAGCTCACATGGTTTTATGAAGTGAAACTTGGGTTTTTTTCGAAGTCGGCTTTCTACGTTTGGACCTCCTTCATGGGAAAATACCGTATATCCCTAATCTCAAACGAACCCCTTCTTGGAACCAAATCCTTCTTCGACCAGAAGTTGGTGGAATTCCGAAGGGAAGAGCGCGACCAGCTTCTATTTGTGAACAATTTTTTATTGGTCTCTTCGGAAAGTTTCCGCCGTTTTTGACTCTGAAATTCGAAAGTGCATATCTCGGTTCAAATAGAACATTTTCCAATGAAACAAAAACTTTTACAATCCCAGTACTTTTAGCTTCAACAAGAGTGCTGGATTTATTCAAATGTTGAAAGTCTGTAGTTCCGTAGACAAAGAAGTCACCGAAGGCCTTTTCACCATCATTTTGGATCTCAATGCCTAATCTCTTTGGAGAAAATATCTAGATGGTCGGAAAAGTGATAGTTGGTAGGCAATGCAGTGCGTTTCAATAAGCTCCCCCTCAAATTTTGCAGTTCCAGAATAAGTAGCCATTTAGGAATTTTTCTAGCATTATCAACGGATTCCCCAGCACGAATAACCCCCGTTTCCAAATTTTGGCAGCAGCATCATTTTTCTGAACTTTTTTATAACAGTTTTTTCAATTTTACAGCGTTTCATAATTATAAGCCCTCCCTGAGAAAATAAACAATTAATTATGGAGGACAAGAAAATTCGTGTTTCAAGGGACTTGTAAAGGCTAGAATATGTAGCAAATGCATCTCCAATTCTTATCACCAAATGGCTCGGGGTCGCCTGCTATCTTCTGATGAACAGGCTCAGATTAAAGCTCTTCGTGAAGCTGGGCTTAGTAAGAAAGCCATTTCCAGACAATTAGGAAGATCTGTCTGCTCCATTCGAAGAGTATTGGAAAGACAAGACGTCTACAGATGCAACACAAGCTCTGGACGCCCACGAAAGATTACAGCCCACGATGAGCGAAGAATTCTGAGGGCTGTTTCCAACAGCACCTCCTCATTGAACCAGATACGATCGGAGTTAAACCTTTCCGTGTCAAAAACTACGGTTCTGGAGAGCAGTGAGGAGAAGCGAGGACATCGTCAGGCAAGCTTATGAAGAAGGCGCCACGGATTACCGACCGCCACAGAGAGGCTCGACTAGAATTTGCAAGGTTGAACTTAGGAAGAGATTGGACGAAGGTAAGCCTGCGTCACAATCTCACCATACAGCTAAACAATTTCGTTCAGGTCGTGTTTTCGGATGAAAAAAGTTCAATTTGGACGGACCTGATGGAAACAAGTACTACTGGCGTGACCTGCGCAAGGAGCCGGTTCACTTCAGCCGTCGCAATTTTGGTGGAGGAAGTGTGATGGTGTGGGGTGCATTTTGCAATGACGTCGTGCTCGAGCTAGCCTTCGTGAGCTGCAGAATGGACTCCAAGGAATACCAGAACGTCTTAGAGCATCATCTGGTGCCCTTTCTGAGCCGGGGTCGTCATCGTAACTATGTCTTCCAACAAGACAATGCTGCCATTCACGTAAGTCGTTCAACAAATGAGTGGCTGCAATCCCAAAACATAAGCGTTCTGCCATGGCCAGCCACTCCCAGCATTGAAGATCGGGCCATGGTCCGATCTGCAATCCGATGGAGAACAGTCAATAAAAACTGGGGCATCATAGTCAGAAAGGTTTACGCGAACAATCGTCAGTTCCAGAGTACGGAAGAGCTGAAAAAGACGATCGTCGAAGCCTGGAAAGCTAGTTTCTAGTATGCCTCGTAGACTCTTTGATGTTGCGCTCAAACAAGGAGGAGCCATCGATTATTAACTGTTGTACATATGCCATTTACATTAATAAATTGTTCATGTTCCCAGGGGGTGCTTATAATTATGAAACGGTGCGAAAACCAATACCTACTTAAAAAATTTTATAAAAAAGTTGAGGTGAACGGTATTGCAACCCAAATTCGAATACGAAGGTTATTTGAGATGAGGAATCTGCAGATATTTGCCAAATAATTTCATCTTAGCTGCTTGCTTGAGAAATGCAAAAATCGAGGGGGAGCTTATAATTATGAAACGCACTGTAGGCTTACTGTGTGAAATGCTGGCACCACATTTTTGGAATTCAGCCAATGCTGCATGGTTGAAAGTGCGAGATGGGGCTGCGCAACCGCAAAGTGGGGAGCAGAGGCGGCGCCACCGACTTGTTGACATCATTAGGCTTTTAACCCTCAACTCTATATTGGGGAGAACCATGTCGTTCACCTAATTGAAGAACGACTTCTTACACAGCTCTATGCAGATTTGCTTGGGCCAAATGCCTCAATCACTGTTTGTCAATCTCTGATATTGGTCCACCACCCCAATCTTCTTCGGAGCTTCCACCAGTACGAGGAAGGCATTCTCAATCACGACTACGCACCAGCCTGATATCCCGACTTGCTTCCTTACTTTCGCGGCCAAATTCGAAGGGAAACAAGAAGCTGGTGCAAATAGCCTGTTGAGTATGTTGTAATCAAGAATTTGACAAAGAGGGAAAAATTGATCAATTGCTAAAAGATTAGTACATTCAGATAGAGTGGGAAACGCTCTTCCTAATGATACACAAGGCGGTAGCAGTTTCTCAAAAGCGCTTCAGAAATCAAGCATTTAAAATCGAGCTCCTTAAAACGGCGGAAATTTCCGAACAACCCAGTAGACACCAGAGGTGCATTTTGGATGAGGAATCACTTCGGATGAGTAACAAAAAATCAAAGATTGAAAAGTGGCGAAAGTGATTCACTAATTCTGGAGAACCTAATCGGAAAAAATGAAATTCTTGGCAACTCGGTGTAGATTACTGCAAAACGGTTTCGAAAGCCCTTCGGCATTGGCTACGGTGACAAAAGTAGGTGGATTCCTTATTCGACTCGTTCACAAAAGCTTCGCAAGCCTCCAAACCTTCAAGTGGTACTCCAGAACACAGCCTTGTTCACTTTAAGGCGCTTTTTGAAGTAGTGCTGACACACCTCTCCGGTCCAATGCAGTACGTTCAGGACTAAAATGCAGCTTCACTGTTTGGGTAAGCTGTTCATTGAATTGTATTTGGGCTTTATTGAAGTATGTTATGGCAGCACAGAAGTCGAAAAGCAAGCAGGACACAAAAAGCAGCATAAATGAGAGAGAGAGCATGGAAGTTCTCGAAGTTTAGCGAGGGTGCGCGGTTTCCGTACTTGTGCCCATCCTGAAGATGAGACGGTTTCTCCTCTCCCTTAGCCGAAAGGAACGGCATAAGTTTACAACAGTTCCAATATGGCAGGACGAGATAGGGAAGGATAAAGCATTTGCCGTTGATCAATCCCTTTTTGGGATGCGGCACGCATTCTACTTCCATTTGTACATTCGTAGTGGCGTTTGAATGCGATGTGGCCTATACAATGACTTGCGGGGGCCAGCCGATGTACAAGTCAGTGTTTTTATCCTCCCAGACAAGTCTGGTACCAATTAACCGACCCCGGAGGGATGGAAGGCTTGGTTGGCCCGGGCGACGACCCAGGATTTGATCCCCGGACCGCTCGCGTGGTAAGCATGCCACTTACTACATCACTTGAGCCCTACAGCAAGACGATTAGGCAAAATGAATGTGGTCAAAACGGAGGCCTTTTTCGAACGAAATGATAACATTTTAACAAAAGGATGATCTGTGCGGCGATATATTGACCGTGAGAAAAAGAAAATCGTATGCTTTCTGAATGTTCTCAGTGAATGTTTTTTGAATGTTTTGCACAAAATGATTTTTAACGAAATTCTGGTTGGAAAGAAAGCGAAAAGGGACCGAGGATTTGTGATGATATTCACTTTGAAAGAGATCAACAAAAAGAGGAACAGGGTGAATGAAATAAGAAGGTGTAGGTGATGACTGTTACGAACCGCGTTGAGAACCGAAGCTTTGTTTAAAAGAACTGGCTATAATAGTTTGGAGGCCATATATATACAGCTCTGTAGAAAGGAATTTCAATAAAATAGATGATTAAGCTCAAATACCACAACATTTGTTTCTATGTTTGGGCTGTCAGGTTATTCAGGATGATCTTATAAAACATTATTGAAATATGATTCATAGCTTTAACATTTTGGAGACAGAATATTCGAATTTCATGTCCTTCCAGTACACTCCCCCCGCAAAAAAAAGAATAGTTATTCACTTATTTTTTGATGTGAAGGATTTTCGTTGGTGGAGAAGAAGTCTAGACTTATACTTGAAATAGAATCTACAGACATTGGTCAGTATAATGAATATGCATATTAAAATGATGATTGTCTTGATGTTAGTAAAGAAGGTGAAGATATTGGGGAAAGTTTTGAAAATATCGGAGGAGAACTTCGAGATAGGATTAATGTTAAAGCCGCTATCAGAAGACGTGGAATCAGATATTGCAACGATTTCTGAAAGAAATACTCCTTCGTTGATGAATGCCGAATTTCCATGAAGTGTTGCTGTTGGAGTCCCTCCAGGACATCGGATCGTGCAGTTGATGTTGATGTTTGATGTGCTGAAGTGAAAGGTGACCTTCGATTCGTGTCCTTCAGTTGTGCATATCACCAACTGAGTAGAATTTCCACATTGGATTTGTGCTGTTTCCTGACTGGCTGACGATTTGCAGGAAACTTTTGCTGTCGCTCCTTGTGTGCATGAGTAACATCCGTATAGTTGTTGCATTTGTACCAGACAGGAGTTGTTATTTTTGTTCGCAGCCATGACGAGTCCTTGCGCTGATATTTGCATACCAGTGCGGAGCCTATGGTGGTTTTCGCTTTGATTATTGATCCTTCTCCGTTCATTATGGCCACTTGGCTTGTCGTAATTGGAAGTCTTCTGAATTCGTTTTGTAGGTATGACGAAACCGTTCCGTCTGAGCATGTGCATTTCACTGTGTAGACTCTTGGTGTGCAGGTGCATGCGTGTTTTGCGAATGAGCAAGTTGGAAAATTGTTTCGCTTCTTCCCTGCTTTTGCATTGGACTTGCTCTGGTGAATGTATGACGAGTTGGCCTTGTGGTGATGGCTCTATAATTGCTACTGTATTGTCGTCTGTGATGAAGTAGCTTGAAAGTATCGGTAGAGCTGGAGTGCTTGTGCTCATCAATGTGATTTGCACCTTGTTCCAACGTTGAGGGAGTGCCGGCTGGAGGGTGAATGGGTGTGTTGACGACGATTCTTCGCTCGTTATTGTCATCGTTCCTTCAACTTGTATGGTCCATGTTGGACATGTGAAGATTCTGTAGAGAGTTGAAGATGTCGGATACGCGTAGTATCGGTAAAAGAGGCACGTTTCCTTGCAGTAAAAGCAGAAGTTACACCATAAACACTTGCAACTTGGTACACAAAATGTGTATCCTGGATTCGCGTTTTTCACGGTGCTGAAGTCGTTGAGCTTCATGTTTGGTGTAATTTCTTTGCAAATATTATCAAGACAACTTTAAGTTTTCCAACATTGGTGACGTGATTCCGAATAAAATTTATGGTCCCTTGTGAAGTATACCGTTTTTTGCTGACAAATGTGGGCAATGTTGTCAAGCCGTACAGCAATAGTCCCCATTGGTTTATTGTCCTTGTTCTTGAGTAGAAGACAGGCCTCTTGTCCTATTGGTTAAAGCGTGAGAAGAGTAGTTTCGTCGTAGGAGCAGGACTCTTTGTTGTTCACTTTTGTGCAGTGAACGGTATCGGTTTTCATGGAAACTATGTCGGAACAGCACTGAGAGGTCGAGATTGACCACATTCACAAGTTATTATTATTCCATATATCTTTCTCTTCCTTCTTCTCCTTGGTTGGTATGAAGCTGTTGCAACGTCGTACGTTTGCTGTCTTCTCTTGAGTGTTTTAAGCTTCAGTAGAATGGACCTGATCTTGATATGAAGAAGTACAATACCGCCACTAACTTTTGAAATTTCTCCGCTGAGCGACGGATTTGCAGCGTCGCAAAGCGTCGCCCCTTCATAACTCCCCCCAAAGCGGGTCAAATGATTGGTGCTCTACACCATTGGACTCGTCTCTCTGTGGCGAGTCTAACCATGTGGAAAACTACGGTACTCGTACTCGCCGTAAAAATCGAAAAAAAACACGCGAAAAACGCAAATTCGCGTTTCTTTTTCGTTTTTTCGTTATAACTCGCTTCAGAATTAAGATTTTCGAAATCTGAAAAAAGCATTGAACTCAGCTCGTCGAGTTCTATAAGAATATGCTTTTAAACTTTTGGAAAGCCCCACTTCAGATTGCGCCATGCACTCGAGCTTTGGCTCGAGAAAAAATTGTTTGAATGTGGTGCGCATATAATCCCGCTTATGCATCATGATCGTTCTTCAGAGAGATGGGTCTCAGCAGTTGCCCCAGAACGCGCCGCGTATTCAACATCGTCCATTGTATTGTGAATGGATCGATTGCTTTTTTCCAGATTTCATGGTCCCTATTCCACAGCGGCGCGTTAAATGACTTAACACGTAGTCCCTGCGCTCAACATCTCCTCCTCGTGTGTTCAAATGGAAATCATAGATCAATTCTCGGCTGGACAGTTAGCCTATCTGGTGAAATTTTCCAATGTTTGAGCGAAGGTTTTTCCGAAATCTGAGGAGGTAGCGGGGAAATTTCTTCTTAGTTGTAGAGTACGCTTACTTGAGTGTAGAAATAAGATGACATACTTGCTTGTAGACGAGCGCTTCCGCCGTGCTGTGGCTGTGAAAATGCCTCTCGTCATGCCCTTGTGGAAAGATCAGATTTTTTGCATTTCCAGATGAACTCGCAGACCTGAGATGTGCCCCATTGGATTCCCCGTGAAAAATGCTATCGAATGATATGCATTACTCCCCAGTTGAAACTTTGGTTTTTCACCGTTTTCAGCCTTCCCCTATGCCGATTGGCATCATTATTCCACTATTACTGCCCCAAAATCTCAAAGTTTCATTTTTCGTCGAAACTTTGCCTATTGGGGTAATTCGATGCCCTGATTACGAATATGACATTCATTCTCGTAGTGTGGCCCCAAACATCACACCTCGCCCCATTTTTTGCGACATGTTCCATGTTTAGAGCAGATGTTATGTAGAAAGCTGTGAAGGCAGCGACGAATTTCCTTTACTGTCGTAGACTACGGTTACTTGTCTGTAGGAATTACATAGAAACCTTGGTGGCAGGTGAGTCTTCCTTCCGTAGTGTGACCCCAAACATCACACCTCGTCATGCCCTTGCGATATGATCAGATTTTTTTGGTTCTCCAGATGAACATAGAAGACTGAGATGTGCACCATTCAATTCCCCATAAAAAATACTGTCGAACGGTATACAACTCACTTTCTGGAGAACATCTAGTTTACCTGCCACTAGATCCATTTTGTGACATTTCCCAATTTTCGAAGGGATGTTTTGAGGAAATTCGAGAAGGGAGGGACGAACTCTCTTCCCTATCGTAGAGTAAGTTTACTTGTATGTTGGAAAAAGATGATACACTCGGGCTTGAGCGAGTGTTTCTTCCCTGGTGTGGCCTCAAACATCGCTCTCCGTCATGCCCTGAAATAAAAACCAGATTTTTTGGTCTTCCAGGTGGCTCTACGGAGCTGTGGTGTACACCATTCGATTCTCCATTCGTCGGCGATAAGGAAAAGGCCGAAAACGGTGAAAAACGAAAGTTTCAAGTGGGAACTGAGATGTATATCGTTCGATAGCATTTTGCATGGAGAATCGAATGGTGTACACCACAGCTCCGTAGAGCCACCTGGAAGACCAAAAAATCTGGTTTTTATTTCAGGGCATGACGGAGAGCGATGTTTGAGGCCACACCAGGGAAGAAACACTCGCTCAAGCCCGAGTATCATCTTTTTCCAACATACAAGTAAACTTACTCTACGATAGGGAAGAGAGTTCGTCCCTCCCTTCTCGAATTTCCTCAAAACATCCCTTCGAAAATTGGGAAATGTCACAAAATGGATCTAGTGGCAGGTAAACTAGATGTTCTCCAGAAAGTGAGTTGTATACCGTTCGACAGTATTTTTTATGGGGAATTGAATGGTGCACATCTCAGTCTTCTATGTTCATCTGGAGAACCAAAAAAATCTGATCATATCGCAAGGGCATGACGAGGTGTGATGTTTGGGGTCACACTACGGAAGGAAGACTCACCTGCCACCAAAGTTTCCATGTAATTCCTACAGAAAGTAACCGTAGTCTACGTCAGTGAAGGAAATTCGTCGTCGCTTCTTTCTACATAACATCTGCTCTAAACATGGAACATGTCGCAAAAAATGGGGCGAGGTGTGATGTTTGGGGCCACACTACGAGAATGAATGTCATATTCGTAATCAGGGCATCGAATTACCCCAATAGGCAAAGTTTCGACGAAAAATGAAACTTTGAGATTTTGGGGCAGTAATAGTGGAATAATGATGCCCAATCGGCAATAGGGGAAGCTGAAAACGGTGAAAAACCAAAGTTTCAACTGGGAGGAGTAATGCATATCATTCGATAGCATTTTTCACGGGGAATCCAATGGGGCACATCTCAGGTCTGCGAGTTCATCTGGAAATGCAAAAAATCTGATCTTTCCACAAGGGCATGACGAGGAGGCATTTTCACAGCCACAGCACGGCGGAAGCGCTCGTCTACAAGCAAGTATGTCATCTTATTTCTACACTCAAGTAAGCGTACTCTACAACAGTAAGAAGAGAATTTCCCCGCTACCTCCTCAGATTTCGGAAAAACCTTCGCTCAAACATTGGAAAATTTCACCAGATAGGCTAACTGTCCAGCCGAGAATTGATCTATGATTTCCATTTGAACACGAGAGGAGGAGATGTTGAGCGCAGGGACTACGTGTTAAGTCATTTAACGCGCCGCTGTGGAATAGGGACCATGAAATCTGGAAAAAAGCAATCGATCCATTCACAATACAATGGACGATGTTGAATACGCGGCGCGTTCTGGGGCAACTGCTGAGACCCATCTCTCTGAAGAACGATCATGATGCATAAGCGGGATTATATGCGCACCACATTCAAACATTTTTTCTCGAGCCAAAGCTCGAGTGCATGGCGCAATCTGAAGTAGGGCTTTCCAAAAGTTTAAAAAGCATATTCTTATAGAACTCGACGAGCTGAGTTCAACGCTTTTTTCAGATTTCGAAAATCTTAATTCTGAAGCGAGTTATAACGAAAAAACGAAAAAGAAACGCGAATTTGCGTTTTTCGCGTGTTTTTTTCGATTTTTTACGGCGAGTACCGTAGTTTTCCACATGGTTAGACTCGCCACAGAGAGACGAGTCCAATGGTGTAGAGCACCAATCATTTGACCGCTTTGGGGGGAGTTATGAAGGGGCGACGCTTTGCGACGCTGCAAATCCGTCGCTCAGCGGAGAAATTTCAAAAGTTAGTGGCGGTATTGTATAGAAATGTTGCCGAGGTTTTCCAACATTGGTGACGTGATTCCGAATAAAATTTATGGTCCCTTGTGAAGTATTCCGTTTTTTGCTGACAAATGTGGGCAATGTTGTCAAGCCGTACAGCAATAGTCCCCATTGGTTTATTGTCCTTGTTCTTGAGTAGAAGACAGGCCTCTTGTCCTATTGGTTAAAGCGTGAGAAGAGTAGTTTCGTCGTAGGAGCAGGACTCTTTGTTGTTCACTTTTGTGCAGTGAACGGTATCGGTTTTCATGGAAACTATGTCGGAACAGCACTGAGAGGTCGAGATTGACCACATTACAATTGTTATTATTCCATATATCTTTCTCTTCCTTCTTCTCCTTGGTTGGTATGAAGCTGTTGCAACGTCGTACGTTTGCTGTCTTCTCTTGAGTGTTTTAAGCTTCAGTAGAATGGACCTGATCTTGATAATGAAGAAGTATATACTTGGCTTGAGGGTCCATAGGATAATTTTGAAGATAGAAGTGAAGATATGGAGAAGAACCATGAGTATCGCTGTGAGTATTAGCGACGTTGCCACTTCAGCAGTGGACCAGCATTGGATGTTGTAAATTTTCTGCCAGCAGATTCTACACTCAAGTGTTTCGCATATCGGTTGTCCAGGACAAGAAAGGGATGTGGTGAAGCTGAGTTTGCCATTGATCCATCCATTTAGGTGTATTTCGTGGCGAAACATCACGAAGGAAGATGGGAAGAATATCGCTGTGTTTGTCTCGTATTTTCTTGCGTAGATGCAGATTGACGTTACGCAAGCTTCCAATAGGTCGTAGCTTTCGGTGGTTTCCAGTGATATTCCTCCTGTGACGCATTTTGGTATCGAATAGACATTCAGAGAGAGCTTCTCCTCTTGTTTGTAGGGGTAGTATTCTTTTGATGTTGTGCCCCACGCCTTTATGATGAATGACGTTGTGTCGGAGTCGAATGTTGTTACTGGTGAGGAGTATAAGCAGAATACTGAGTTTGGATCAGGTTCTGAGCACTTGTGTTGTTGACAAAATGCGGATGAGCCGTATCTGGACGTTGTAGATGGTAGTGGTACTGGAACAGGCTTTCCTTCAGCGTCGAAGCAGTAGAAGTCGTGTAGTCGTAATGTAGAAATTCCCTTGTTGTAGTATGTAGTTCGGGTACGACTAGTCTTGTGCCATCGTATAGTTCTATTTGATGGAAAATTCCGAGTTTGTGGTCTTCAGCGCAGTTTGGAGATTTCCGAAATGAGCATACTTGAGTCGGTTTGTAGCTCAAAACCTCCAGCGGTACGTTGTTGATTTGTGAAGTTTCTTTATGGCGGCCATTGTAGAATGAACATGTCTCTGTCCAGTTAGGGCAGGGGCACTTTTTCCCGCAGTATCCCGTGTTTGGAATTATCGGAATTGGAATATTGATATGGCCTGTTGGACAGAATATTGGGAACCAGCACAGTCTTCTTTTGTTATCACTTTGTTGAAAAGATGCCACTGCGATGCCATTTGTTCTGCACTGTCCTGCGTAGATGATCCTTTTGGCGATGGTGATGGTGGCCGGGCACTTGCTGTTCAGAACTGCAGCCTTTGAAGTACATAGTGTTGTAACGAGGAGAGCGATGGTGAGTAGTGAATATGACGGGTTCGGTTTTCCTTTTGATCTGGTTCTCATTGGACGAGTGGTAGTTGTCGCTATTTTCGTGCGATGTTGCTCTTCTTGGACTTTGTTTTGCTCGTTGTTGTCCTGCTGCGGTGTAATTTCTAGTGGACTGATGAGGTTAATAGGTCTTGTGATGATCTCCTTGTTGGCTAGGCGTAGTTGAACGGTTCGCTGGAATTGATCGGATGAGCCAATTATTTGTCCAAGTTTCCATTGTCCACGTTGGAGCGAGTTATCGTGAATGAGAACATATTCGTGAAGTCTTGGTTGTATATGGTTTTCCAGACGAGGGTGTATGTGTGACCGTTTGTACTGTTCTCGCATGCTGGTCAGATACTCCGAATTCCATCTGCTCCAGAAGGAAGTGAGCACATCGTTAGTAGTTTTCCATAGTTCCATCAAATTTTCGTGCAAGTTGGTACGTGGCATATACTCCTCAATATTTTCGAATCGAGGTGCCGCAATCAATGCGGTTGGTCTAAGAAAGTCGATTGGTCTGAGTGGAAATTGGGATTGTTCATCTGTCACATAGGTCAGTGGACGTGAGTTGCAGATCGCTGTGCATTCGGCGGTGATTGTTTTCAACGTTTCTATGTCGAAGATTTCTCTTCCAACAGCACTCCGGAACGCTGCTTTGAAAATAGCAACCATTCTCTCGTATAGTCCTCCTTGCCATGGACTATGGCTCGCGATGAAGTTGAAGCTTATTTTTCGATTGGCGCAGTAATCGATGACATTTTCCTTTGGTGTTGAGGATCTGAATACACTCGATTGTATCTCATTTATGGTCTTGAAAACTTTGGCGTTGTCGCATATTATCCAATTGGGGAATCCATTGGTTGCTATAAAACGCCGAAGAACATGCAGTAGAGTCTCAGTAGACATGCTTGTTACGACCTTTGTGAAGATAGCTCTGGTATTCAAGCAGGTTATGAGGACTATCCAGTATTTCGAAATCGTGATATTGTCTTCTCTGTAATTGAATGGTCCTATGTAATCCATACCGCATCGTTGGAACGGATACTGTGGTTTTGTCACTCTTTCCTTAGGATGTGCTGGAAAGTCTGGTAACGGATAGGGTTTTGCCTTTGTTTTTCTGCACACATAACAGCTGTTGTGGAGAACTTTCTTTACTGTAATGCGACCTTTCGTGATCCAGACCCTGATGCGTGTTTCGGTTAACGTCTGCTCCACTCCGCAATGGTGATTCATACGTAGATATGAAGAATGTAGAGTGTTGTGATATAACTTTCTTTTGGAAGGTAAATCGGCTCAATCGTGGTTTGCGATACATTTGCATTGTCGATCCTTCCTCTACATTTCCATAAAAAGGTACGATCGCACTGATATAAGTTCAATTGTTTTTTAACGGCGTCGTTCGGTGGGTGATTCATTTGTGCTTGTCGGCAGATGATTCGTTCAGCGGTTGCGATCAATTTGTCCTTCTTCGCTGAAAAGTGGTTTTTCGCTTTCGATGACTTCATGACGATGAAGAGTAGAACCATCACTATAGTGTTCAGAAGCTTTGTCCACGAACTGAATCGAGTTTCTTGAAATATTGGTTCTTGCTTTGTTGACGTCTCGGGAGATAGAAGACATTTTTCTGTTTCTTCTTCTTCATCCGTAGAGTACTGACTAATGTCCTCTGGCCACTTTTCCTCAGAATCAAGAAGAAATGAAGGTCTTTCGAACCATAGTTGAGAGTGTAGTAGTTCTTCTATGGGTATTCCTCTGCTTCCAATGTCGGCTGGATTTTTGTCTCCCGGAACATAACGTAGAACTGATGAAGAAGCGTTCGTTTTGATGCTTTTCACTCTGTTCTCGATGAATACGGGCAGCGTTTTCTCAGCCTTTGTCCACATGAGAGCTACTTTACTGTCTGACCAGATGTAGGAATTTTGAATTGGAACGTCGAGCTGAGAGAGTAGAAATTTCGTCATTTTCGCTCCGATTATGAGTGCCGCGAGTTCTAGTCGAGGGATGGTTGGAGTTGAACGGATGGGAGATAGACGCGATTTAGCCATCAGGAAGGATGTTTGAATTTTTCCACAAGTACCATGACTCACCAGATATGCAACTGCGCAATATGCCATTTTGGATGCATCTGTGAAGACATGAAGGTCAAATCGTGAGCAATTCGATGTATCGAAAGGAAATCTTCTCGGAAGACGAATTTCTTCAATGGACCATCGTTCAAGTATTGATTTCCATTCCGTTAAAAGTTCTGACGAAAGAAGCGTATCCCATTGTAGTTTGATTTTCCACAGCTTCTGAATGAATGTCTTGGAGATCAGAACTGACGGTGTAATCCATCCAAATGGATCGTATATACTAGCGACAAATTTGAGAACTTTTCTCTTCGTCCACGTATTGCAATCTGTGGGTGCTTTGGGGAGTGCCAGTATGAACTCGTCTTCATCGGTATTCCATTTGACTCCAAGAATTTTGGAAACTCTGTCGACTGGAACTCCTTCCGCCTTTTCGAGGAAATCGTTGAATTCCTTGTTATTACTTGCGAATTCTCGAAT
>MU870710.1:0-27360 GCA_036418205.1 Ostertagia ostertagi | reverse complement strand
AGTGGTAAATCTAAAAATTTTTTGAAGATATTCTACCCAGAATAGCTACCATTGCAGGCCTCATAAATGTAGTTCAGAAAACCACAGTATCTGCTGTTTCTGGAAAATCATTCCAAAGTAACTTCAGGCTCTCAGAAATTTTAATTCTTGGATTTTAGGAAAACTGGTCTATTCATACATTTTGACGGGACATAGAATTTACATCAACATTAGAGACCATGCAGCCCACATGTTGGATGCATATTGCCGACTGCATAGGACCTTGCAGGCTATTGGCATGAGCTACTGAATCCTTAATTTTTCTCACCGTCTTATTCAAAAAAAAAACTTGCTGCAAAACAACCGATAAGTTTTTTCTTTTCTATTTGCGCGACAAGCTTTCTAGAAGTTTACTGAAGTACTGCATGCCACCAAGCCTAAAACGTGCGCCTTAGTTGCTTACCAACTTCCTGGTTAAGATCAGTGTTCAACAAATTGGTCTTATGGCTAGCCAAAGCTTGTGTTGGTAATTACTAATCCAACCATAAGCTATGTTCGCCAGTTATGAAGGGGACGCTTCATGAGGTTCTCATACTTAACCTCTCTCTGCGGCAGTCTAACCCCACTGGAGTTCTGGATGATGTGTGATGTAGAAAAAAGTCGACCAATGTTAAAATCACTCCATCGTTAGTCTCCGGACAGCTGTGGTGGCGCTTTGTACTTCATCATTAGTCATGCACTCGGGAGCGTTTCATGCATCGCAGAATGGTGCCAGTTTTCTCATTACATCAAGCATGACATGAAGGCACGTTTTACCAGTCATTGCAAAGCCTCTGCTTACTTGGATTTCGCCCGCAACTCTCCTTTTCTTCAATGCCACTCATGTTCAAATTGTAGATTTTATTTTGGTAAAGTATTACAGTCCCAAAACTGTTCCACTTCAATTTCGATTGCGCAGATGACTCATTTCCGTTCTTTCGGATTGCACCCATATCCAATCTTCCGATAGAAATCAGATGTCAATAAGATTTGAAGTTACTTATTTTCTCTGCTCTTTGTGAAGTGCCCTAATTGTTCCTTATATCCAATTCTTAGAATATTGCGCCGTTCGGTTAATGCATAATTAAAATGTCCGTCGAATATTCCTTTTATTATATAATCACACAATATTTCTTTCGAAATACAAAATTTGCGATCTCTTTCTTTTCGCTTTTTCATTTTATAGTTTCAATGCTTTTGCGCGAGTTTTTTAATGTGGAAAATAATAATACTTTGTCTTGCTGCGTGCATGACGTTAGTGACTTCAGTTCCGCGTTTCACAAATGTTTACGAGCTGTCGATTTCATCAAAGATAACTTCTAAATGCATTATGACGTATTTTTCCCCTTTAATGAGACATTAGCGAAGTATTACACACTATGCTGTTTTCGATATATTGAACACAAAGCACAAATGTTGCATGGTTTCAGGATCTGCACCCAGGTGCCTCCAGTGTTTCGCGATGGTGGAACGTTTGTTCTTGACATTGACGCTTGTGGTGGCGAAAGGATGTTATGCCAGGATGGTCACGAATGGATGAAACCATCAGGTAGCAGCAGGTTCGTAGCTGTGGTTTGTTTACCTTCTTATAATTCTATCAAAGCAAAACCTTCTCATATGTAGGTATTTCCGATTCGATGGCGACGCCAATATAACACGTGTGGATCGTGCCGGAGTCGCTCCGACAAACGAACAATTTGATGTACAGGTAATCACCCTAGTTTCTTATAGGTTTCAGGTACCATGATACAGTAGAACAAATTTTGATATTTTTTATCCATCAGCGTCAGATGGTGTCCTTCTTCACAATGGCCGTTAATCTCAGTCACGAAAAAGTTGTTTGTGCCTCTTTCTTTTCTTTCGTTGTTGATCAGTGAGCTCTTTCCTCTCAATCTGCTTGCATCACGTGCGTGTTAGCTATATGCCTGGTATCATGTGCATGCTTTTACTGTAATGACTAATTTTTTTCATTAATATGTCCTTTTTCTGATACCGTTGGAGGAATCTTGGCCATAGTATTACTTGACTGACACGTCAGCCTCATTGGAGCGGCCTTTTTGCCTTCATGCCGTATCCCTTCTTAAGTTTTCTCCGTCTCTAGTGGATGATGAGAGATCTGCTCTAATGCCACTTTCGAAAGTGCGTGGTCAAAAGAAAGTTCGAGAAGAAGTTAAGAGCACAAAATGAAAGGCGTGTTTCGAGAAGAAGGATTTGAGTAGTTGATGTGCGTCTTGTGTATCACCAATTACTGTTCTTTGCATTCTGCCAATTGCTACTGTAACGTTCTATAATCAAAACATCTGACGTGTGACGCATATACGCGGCAGATTTCACAGGGTACTCAACAGAAGGCTCATCGCACGAAGCAAGAAAGCAGAGCCAACGAACGAATCGCAGCGCGCACTGTAGTGATTCCAGGGTCAAGTTAAAGCAACAGTCCGAGCAGGGTTTCAACCATTCGATCCTAAGGGGTGGAAACATGCACTAGCCCTAGTCAAGTACATAGGAAATGTCACTGATTTGAAAACTTACCTTTGAAAGGCGTTGGAAGGTAGTCTAACGCCGTAGAAGTAGGCGGAATCCACCGAGCATCGGTACGGCCGCCCACTTCTGTGCAATGGCTGGAAAGTAGCCAGCAGTAGCAGTAGCTTGCCAGCAATTGCAATTGGGCGCATTTACTGCGGGCATGTTCAGACAACTCGTCCAACACGCGTCTTCCTCCATTGCTAAGTGGCAGAGGGGGAGTCCCTGTCTAAGTCCCTTCGACGTCTTTTTTTTTACTTTTTCTTTCATTATTGGTCAACTTTTCACCTACAACTTCATTATCGGTGGTTTTTGCCCGCGAATTCGTTCTTGGATTGTTGCTTTAACACATCACGTACCGCGACTTGTCCACTGACTGCCTTTTTGCAGCGCGACGGGCCTTCGGTCGGGTACCCGATTTCACACAAATACCCTTGTTCTGTTCGATTTGGCACTTTCGTATTCCGAAACTGTCCCAACACAAATTCGTACTTTGAAAACAGTACACCAATTACCGCAAGTGGAAGACGTAATAATGAAGTTTGTAAAAAGAAAAAATGCGCTATGCGCACAGCGGGCTGCCGTCAGTGCGTTAACCCATAACGGACGGCCAGTGGCCACCATGTGGCGCGCATCCGCACTCAGGTGGGGTTTTGTAGGCTTATGTGAAACCAGGGGTAAGACGGGGCTAAAGTAGGTGTCGGAGTCTCATCATCCGAAAAAAGAGATTTCCGTTGACGACAAGTTCGTAGCCCGCCTTTCCGCTCTAAAACTAGGGTGCAAAGAATGAATGGAAGCTGTAGGTGACATTATCGAAAAATGCGAAACAACAACCCCGAGCAAGGATGTGGCTATATTTAGGGGAAGGGGTCTCGGGACGTGCGAACCATGGGTAAGCCACCCATCAAATAGTAAACTTATGTAAATTAAGACAAAATGTATGTAAAATTTATTGTAGGTTTGTCAAAAATCCAGCCGTCCAGGTCCTGGGAAGATATGTTATTCCACATTGCTGAGAGTATATATGGGTATATTAAGATTGCTAGAAACATTCCAAAAAAAAAGAAATGCGCTATGCGCACAGCGGGCTGCCGTCAGTGCGTTAAGATTATGCTTCAAAAAATAAATTCAAATTTTCCTCCGAGAACGAGCGGCATACAAGAACTCAGTCTTGATTTCATCAGGCAGTCTTCGATAACTAGCTATTGGAGAGGGCGTGAACACTGCTTAATGCTCAGTAGAGTAGTCAGATGTCATTTAACCTCTGCACAACTCTGTTCTGATTTCACAAGCATTGTGCCCGTGAGTGGTATTCTATTCAGGGCGCCCTCCTTTAATTCTGGTCTACTTTTCCTTGTCTGGAGGAAATCGGTCACGGTCATCTTTTGAAAGAGGTCTTATGGAAGCCGTCGTATTCACAAGATGAACTCTTCCTTTTCCTCTGTGAAAAGTTGTGTAAAGAAGCGGGAAAGAAGGAAAGAATTAACGCTTGTCAAAATGTGTGTGGTGTCCCACAAGTTCACATAGTCATTTGTTAGGCGGCAAGTACAAATGCATCAGTCGTTTGCAGGATCCATGTCTGTCTTCTCCTCTCTCATTGGACACAAATTGGGAATGTCTTTCAGAAAAATATAACAATTTATTGAAAGAGCTCTTTTGTCTGAACCAGTAATAAGGTAGCACATCAAGGGTTCAGCTGTCGCAGCTGCCCAACTGCATTGCTCTTGGCAGCAGTATCGTGACAGCCAAACGGACAGAGGGCGTTTACAGTTCAATTTTAATTCAACTCATGGTATTTGGTATTTGTCGTGTGCTGACCTGAGATGACGTTGATTTCTACGACAGAAGTTTTTCTTGTGAGAAGCTATCTAAATAGAAATAAAGCTGCTGGACTCCTACCTGTGGACCAACTGTACCTCAGGGCTTGGAAAAATTTTCCACTTACTTTTTAACAGCATTTACATACCTCTTCCACGGCATAGCCCCAGTCAGTAGACTAATCTATTTTTCGTGATTTCAACACCTCTTTTATTGAGGGCAGCACACCTCCATCAATGGGCGGTTAAAGTGAGCAGCTGTAGATAACGGCAGACCCGTCGGTGCTATACAAGTGGGGTGGGCACACCCAGCTTTTCACGCATGTCAAGTGACTGCCCTCACCCCCCACCCCCTAGATTGGCTACACTCCCCCTGGCTCACGAATTCCCCGATTCTCGTGACAGTATAGTAGCGGGCAGCAGTCCCACTTACATACATTTCTGTTCAAAAAATGCGGCGTGCCCACCCTACTTGTATAGCACCGACCCGTCTAAGAATCTGGCCTCCTCAGTGGGAGTTGTGTGTTTAGAGAAATCTCGTTCGAGTCGTTCCATTGCGTGCTGAGTGCTATTGATTATCGACACCTTCATTCCTCCCATCCTCTGGAAAATGTGCACGTGAATTCCACGTGCCCATGAATCAAAACATCGAGTTCATGTTGCGTTCGAATTGTCATTCGAAAAGCAGGAAGTAAAACATCTTTTCCTAATCAATTAATTGAGTTTAGCTTTTTGATCTCGTCCCTTATTCCTTCAATGTTTTGTTCGATGTTATGTGGAGCACTTGGCAGGTGCACCCATTTCTTCGCTATGAATTGCTCGTCTCGGCACTTTGTACTCGCTTTTCAAAGTGGGTTAGTATCTAATACTATTTATAAAGTCATTCATATCCATCACTGTCTAATCTGACAATTGCTGCGGTTCATGATATTCCCAAATCGAGGAAATGGCATTGGTCACTTCACCTAGACCAATCTTTTTCCAACATTTCTTCGTTGTAGTATGTCATTCACAGCCTAGGACGTGCTATTTGTCATTATCGTAGCTCGGCCGTTGAGGGTTTTGAGAATAGTGTCCCAGTTCCGTAATTCTCATGAAGGGTTCCTTGTTGTCACTTAGCCCGTTGACCCAGTTCAAGCCGAGTGCACCCACTTATTTCATGACGGTGGTCTTGGGGCACTCCTTGGACCCTTTTTATATTTACATCGCGTCCATCATACAGCTAACTGCTTACTACTCTAACAATATTTTTCCTCAATTATGTCTCATCAGCGTTTGGTTTTATGAAAGTGATGACATCTACTTTCCTCGCGATTCCCCTTACTTCTTTGTACTTTTATTGCCATGGCTCGTGACAATATTACTGAGACCATGTTGCGCAAGTGATTGCGCGAAAACCTGTCGCTGTTTCCCGTGTTCGAGTAAGATGGTGCCGTATGTAAGTACTTGTACTAAATGTTTTTATCGCATCGATTGAGTAACGGAAGTGGAGCGCAGCGGAGCCAGCCCTCATCAACATTTGGCGCTGTCTAGCACCCTATGTCAGGTGTAACCTTTACCGGGTTAATACAACATCCTATTCCCATTTATTTTGATTTCCTTCTTGACAAATGAGCTTGTGAAAG
Organism: Ostertagia ostertagi; assembly: GCA_036418205.1. Classification (NCBI taxonomy): domain Eukaryota; kingdom Metazoa; phylum Nematoda; class Chromadorea; order Rhabditida; family Trichostrongylidae; genus Ostertagia; species Ostertagia ostertagi. Next base: position 21,377 of record MU870710.1, on the reverse strand, counting down.
GGAACAAGAATGCTCACTGCCATTTTTAGAAGATTATAAACAAGTTTTGTTTGTATAGGAGCTCAGCGATTGTTGTTTGGCAACGATCTTTGATTTGGATGTCCTTCAACTGTCATATGACCTTCTCTACTCTTGGAAAACATTTCGTCAACATCGCCTGTGTGCTGGTGGCCCGTTTTCGGCGCATTTACTCATTTCGATGGGTTAAAATTTGATTGTCAGAGTTGTTGGAAGTATTGTGATGACGTTATTTGAGGACGTGTAGTGGTTTGAAGAATGTAAGGTTTTACCTAGATATGGTACCACCTGTATCACCTGTCGTCCCGTTGATCATCGAATTGCTCGAGCGGGCGCCAGCAACGTCTCCATTCGTCCCTGTCGCGTGCTAGAGTGGTCCAGTGGATCCTCCTTGCTCGAGGGACACGAAGTCCATCATTCCTTTCGTTCAGAGCTTTCGTGAAGAAGTCTGACCATCGGGCCGGCGGTCGTCCAGGTGTTCGTTTGACGTCCCGAGGGATCCAGTCGGTAACCGCTCTGGTCCAACGGTCATCGCAAAATCGCATGACGTGTCCGGCCCACCTTATCTTCGATTCCTTGGCGAAAACGGCAGCGTCCCTGATCTTCGATCGTTGGCGTAGTTCGGCACTCCGGATTCCCCTCTGCACTTGCGTGTATAGGGTTACTCCTAGCATCGTCCTCTCGACAGCGCGTTGGATAACGCTGACCGCATGCTCGTCCTGCCTGCGCAGAGTCCAAGTCTCTGAGGCGTAGGTTAGGGCAGGAAGGACAGCGGAATCGAAAGAGGTGGGCACGGAGCCGGATCTTCTCTACTCCCTCGATGTTCTTGTACGCTCCCCAAGCCGCTCGTTTCCTCCTGCTCAGCTCTGGAGCTAGATCGTTCATCATATTGATTTCCCGACCTAGGTACACGTAGCTGGAGCATTCGGTGATGTTCGTTCCGTTGAGCGTGAATGGGGCATCAGAAACCAATCCGTTTCTCATAAACATCGTCTTCGTTAGGTTCAGCTGTAGACCAACCTTACCACAGGCGCAGTCGAAATCAGCCAGCATTCGCTCCGCTTGCTCGATGTTCGGCGTTATAAGAACGATGTCGTCAGCAAAACGAAGGTGGTGTAGTTGCCGGCCGTCGACCTTCACTCCCATGTCTTCCCATTCCAGTTGACGCATGACGTTCTCGAGAGCGGCGCTGAAGAGTTTGGGCGAGATGGTGTCGCCCTGTCGAACCCCTCTCTTGACGTCGATGATGACCTCCTTGTAGAATGGTGAGATTCTGGTCGTAAAGTTGCTGTAGAGCTCACGAAGAATCTTGATGTACTGAGTAGGGACGCCCTGGTTGCCCAAGGCTTCGATGACCGCTTCTGTCTCCACAGAGTCGAAGGCCTTCTTCAAGTCGATGAACGTGAGACAAAGCGGCATCTTGTACTCCCGTGAAACTTCACATGAGTCTCACATTATGGTACCTTAGTGTACCGAAATGCCTCAAATTCATAAAGACCTGAACATTACAGTTTTTATAGGAGAATGCGTAATTGGGCAGAAATTAGCTTGTCTACATCGTTTAGTGAGCGTGCACCCGTTCCGTGACAAGGGTGTACGACCATGTCCATCAAAGGTTTTCTCCCTCTAAAGAGGGGATTATATTGTTTTTTACCATTTTCATTTGGATGGTGTACTCTAGTTTTCATTAAAGGTTCACGACTTCCACTTACCCCTCCCCAAGAATACGTTGTACCCCCTCGTTATGAGGCCTTCGTTGGTGTTGATAATTCCCTACAAAGGGCACCACGCAATACGCGTACTCAAATTGAAGATGCTGTTGGATGCTTACTGTAGCCGTGATCTAACCTCCTTTCTCATATTCATGTCGGAGTTTCATCTCCCTGGATAACCCTGATGAAAGGCTGGAAGGGTAGGAGTATTGTAAAAGTCGTTAGTGGGATGCGCCACACACCCAGAATTATGGCGGCATTTGAATTTGGTTCGGTTCATAGGGGTGTGCGAAGGCCAGCCTATGTTTACGTCAAAGCTTTCAGCACTGCTCATGCCAGACAGATCTGGTACCTGCTCCAAGGGGTGCGTAGGGCGTGGTTGGCCAGTGTAGACTTCATCCCGAACTTTGATCATATGCATGGAAGATGATTTTGCTAGTTCTTCTTTTCTCGGAGCAAAGCATATCACTACAGTAGTATTTGTCAGGCGACTGTTCTGATATAGCATTGATCTTATCTTGCGGTGCACTCTGCAAATGTTTGCGTTTCGTAGGGACGTTTGAACTGATTAGTGGACAGCGCGCCCGCGGCAAAGGCTCTCTACAGCACCAGAGCTTGCTCCTTGGCTTTCCTAGTTCACGTGTTATGTTATTTCTCCAGTTTTTGGTTTGTAATAGTGGAACAGTCCGAATCATGAAAACTGAATGAAAAAATGGCCATAGGAATTAGTACCTCTAAACAAAAAAGCATATATCCTCTCTTTCAAAAAAACGAGAAAAGCGTCGGGTGCAGACCATACACCACAAGTGACGACGGCCTCCAAGTAAATCTGGTTAGTAGTGGTTCATAGTGATAGCTGATTTGGTAAATGATAGTTGTAACAGGGTCAAGCGAGGCGTTGAGGAAAATTTGGAAATACGACCCCCCCCCACCACCCTCCGCCGGAGGCCGAAGTCCATGAAACAACCCTCTTCAAAAGCCGAACTATGAAAAGGTTGAAAAGCTTGTTTAATTCTCCCCCAAAACTGCTCATAAAAAAGCCCTGCTACCCCACCGCCCACAAAAAAATTCGTTTAAGAAGTACAAAAGTGAAAAAGTCAAAGAATAATCATTATTGATGAGTCCTACCAAACGAGCAAACGAGAAACAGACCAGAAAACGACAAACTAGCCACTAAAAATGGCATACTATTACAAAATATCTTCTTTATTTATTTCCTCCACAAGACTTACCAAATTCTAGTACTACACAGATTGTGGTTCTCAATTTGCACGTAGCCCTTCAGTTGAAAGAAGCTTTTTAACCGCCTTCGCCAAGCTGTGTGTTGACTGGACTTTGGCGTTGACCGTGGAGCAGCTTATTTACTATTGAAATTTGAACAAATATTCAAATGATTATAACTTTCTTCAAATATGACGAATTTTCAATCTGAAAGCAGATTTGGAAGCTTTGTGTGTGAAAATAGAGCTCTTTCTAATCAGTCATGTATTCAAATTACAAAAAGTTATAAGAAATAACAAATTTAGGATCAATTAACGAGGAAAATTCGAGATGAGCACGAGTTTTTTACACTTTCCGAAGCAACAACTTGCTTCATTTTCGTCAAATTCGAAAAGTTAATATGGCAGACAAAACTAGAAGATTTTCTCTACCAAACCGTTGCTAAAGCAGCTTTATACGTCCAGTATTCAAAAAATGGCCACGTTGAGGATTTTGCAAAATTAACGAGGAAAATTTGTGATGAGTGCGAGTTTTTTTACTTCCTAAAGCCATAACTCCGTTCAAACTCATCCAATCCGAAAAGTAAATACGCCATCATAAACTAGAAGATTTGCTCTATCAAATGCTTACTAGAACTGCTCCAAACGTCCAGTATTAAAAAAACGGCTACGTTGAGGATTTTCGCACGAGTACCGCCGAAAGGTACTTTTTCGCTACATTGGCACTATTTCAACGGCTGTATATCCTTTTAAGGGCGTATGTACTAAAGTAAGAGCAGATTTGGAATCATTGCTTTTCTCTTTCTAAGAAAAGTGATTGATTAGCGTTTCTCAACTTTAAAGGTTACATGTTTATAAATTTAACCCTGAAGAGTCCGTTAACGCAATGTTGAATGGTGTACACCTCCCTGTAAATGCGCACGGACACATTCAAGACCAGATTCTCTTACGATCTCGCGAATTGTTCCTGAATGAGGTTGTCACAAGGAGCCATAGTTTTCAAAAACAAAATAAAAGCGCGCCATACCCGTAAGAAAAAATACCACCATTTTTCTGGTGCGACTATCCGTGTCCATCACGCTATGCGCTCAAGATTCGGGTCTTTACTTGAAAAGACTTGAACATATATGCTTGAAAGCGTGCGAAAATTCAATTCTTTAATTGTATGTGTGATAAAAAACTTGAAGTAACTGAGATTCACCGGGGACCGGGTGATTGATCCGACTGCATCAAAAATGGTCGATGACTTCCGCACCACTAGCGGCTCGATATCGAACCACCCCGCCCCTCTTCGGAATGCGACGCGTCGAGGATTCCTCAACGCACGCTTGACCCTGGTTATAATTAGTGACAACTGGTAGAATACCACCCAACAGGTAACCATTTCACTGGCAGAAAACATTTACATTGTGAAGGCCGTCGTCTCTTGTGCTGTATGGTCTGCACACGACGCTCTTCTCGTCTTTCAAAGGGTCTCAGGACATCTGTCAACCGTGAGCCTTGGCGGTTCAGCGTTTTGTAGTGATGTCTGGGAGCTCTCACAAGTGCACACTATCACAGCATCTCTTTCTTTATCTTCTTCAAAAGGCTTAGTCCCAATAAGACACAAAGTGTGTGCTTTTCCAGCTACGCTCTCACCCTTTGGTTGACAGAAGCCTTGTAAACCGCGCGTCTTTCGAAAGGAAGGATAGGTTCGCTGTGAATTCAAGTGCGCTATTTCTTGGGTCGCACAATTTTATATTGTAGTGTTTATGACGCTAAAATATTGAATCGGCAGTCAGAAATTGAGAACACAACAGAAAATTCATAACAGTACAGCATCATTTGGCCGTCACGATCTTCCCCCTATCGTGTCCTCCACTGCTCTTTCATTCATGCTTACTTTCTCGGAATTGCGCGTCGTACACATTATTATTCTCTTTTCTGTCGTATGGTGTCGATTGCTGTCGCTGTCGTTTGTCAGCGCCTCTTGATTAATCTAGTGGGCAGTGTGAGCTGACTGCGCTCACTGCGTTTGTTGGTTTTATATATATTTTATACAGAATAGTATTCGGTGTGGAAATTTTCAACAGTTTTTCTGTATATTCTGAAGGTACAGGGTAATCTCACTACCATCGACTGAAATTCATTAGCTTCTAATGCTCCAATGTTTAAAAAATGTTAAAACATAATTTTCGTATATGTAGTTTAACTGCGTAGATTACAATCTGTTTAAATTATCTATTGATTGATTAGTTGGTCCTTTTTTGAATTAGAAGGTACGGTTTTATATCTTTTCTTTGAAATCGTGTTCCACGATGGCTTAACGTGAATGGCTAATCGATTTTCTTTTTTTCAATTGATCGCATACTGGTTTCATAACGATGACTCAGCAAGTTGTTCGTGGCGCTGTTGTCCACCGATTTGATGGCTTCGACGCCCAAAAGCGGTCGAAGTTACCTCGAAATCTTGGTCGTGATGCCTTCCGCTCCCATCGATTTTGGGCTTCGTTCCAAAGTAACCCCAGCTGTGACTCTGTTGAAGCTCAGATTTATGACGTTGGTCTATTTTCTGAGCTGCTATGGGTGGGCGTTACTAATAGCTGTCTTTGTCACCCAATGATTTTTAGTATGCACTTTCACTGTGTTCACTGGTCGTTCTTCGTTCATTTTCTCCAAGGGTTGGCTGTCCGAGCCAGGCGGCTGGATCGATTTTCACGAAGGGTGTGGTGTTTGCCGACTTTTATCCAGCCGCTAGCCGTTTTTCTCATTTTCTGCCATGTCTCTCTTGATATCGTTCGATCCTTTGTAAAATGCCATCGTAGGCTTCTTCATCGATTTGATGTTCATATGAAATAGAGCTGAAAAAACATAACGAACAACTCTTTATAGTTACTCGAGTAAAATGTTCTCTGAACCATGAGGTAGGCTTTCGCTTTGTTCTTTGGCAGTTTCTGCTGCACTTATGCGATGCGCGTGTTGTTATTCTGCTCCGTAATATGCTTTCCGGAAAACGAATTTGTTGTCAGCGCTAGGCTGGCACTTGCTCGTGACTCGCTTTTGAGGAAGACTCATGCGTGACGTAGTTATGAGCCGGCCTTGAGATCTTGTTTCTGAAAGGAAAGGAAGAACTGCGTGCTGGCATGGCATTGAATGCGATTGAGTTTGCTTCCGACATTTTTCCGGGGTTTTTAATCCGGTTACAAGGCTTCTGTCAACCAGGGGGTGAGAGTGTAGAAGGAAAAGCAGACGTTCTTTGTGGTAGTGGGACTAAGCCTTTTGAAGGAGGTAAAGAAAGCGGAGATTCTGTAATAGTGCGCTTGTGTGAGAGCTCCCAGACAGCACAACAAAACGCTGAATTGCCTAGCCTCACGGTTGACAGATGTCCGGAGACCTTTTACATCGTTGCGGTTGGTATGTTTGTAGTCAGCTGCGAGCTGATTTTATGGAGAAACTTCAACATTTCTTGTGTGAGTAGATTAAGAGTGATACGTAAGCGTAAGGGAAATTCCATGGTAACACCTCCTTGATGGAGAGTGTCGTCCATCTAGCACCTTTATTGAATATCGCTATCAGTCATGGTACGACCTGATACGAAGTTGAAGTGCGTAAAGTATTCTTCTTGACCACCATAAGTGATATTCTATCGTAGCCTGTTGTAATGAAAACAAATAGGCTGTTTGATTACCAACTGAAGTTGCTCAGTAGCTATTCAGTCATTTGCCTTTGCCAGGGAGGACAAGTTGTAAAATTTCCATCATTCTCTGAAAACTTGAAGAAGCTCTGGAACAGCTGTCCCATCAGTTCTTTTACAACAGGTTTAAGAACGTTGCCGACGAGGTCATGTTGAGAAGATTCTCATCATCATTTCAATGGATTTATGAGCCTGAATGGGATTTGCCAGGTGTTACTTTGCGGCATGAGCCTGCCTTGCTTCTTCTGTGATCACGCTGGAAAACTTCTTCTGTGATCACACTTGTGGTTAGGTTAGGATCTGACTGGGACAGTAAGGGTTTTTAAGTATTATGGAAGTGCTTGCCATTTTACATCTTTAACCTCATGTCACGAGGCCTGGATTTTATATTCAAGATGTGTTTGAAGGCCTGGTGTACCATGATGCGGTTTCGAAGGGGGCATGGTAGTTAAGCTTTCATATGCAGCTTTTCATGTGGACTGTCGATTTGCGTCAAATGCTGTCTTAGAGACGGATGTCCTTTTAGTGGCCTCTTATCCCTAATTCGGACGTGAAGATGATTGTTGAGGACGCGGTCGAAAAGTGCTGACTCGTCTTCCCGGCACCTCAGGGGACGAATTTTCAAAAGACGCGGCGTAGGAGCAGAAGCTAATTATCGAATGGGGTAGGGTGGTTCAAATTCTAATCTCACTCTCTAAAGGATGAAAAGCATTTCTTCCTCGTTGATACTATACTGAAGTAGTTCCAAGGGTTTCCTTTAGGGAATGTCAATTCGTGGAAGAACCAGCTATTACATTTCATTCTACTTAACCGTGATAGGTATGATGTCATCATATGAGAGTTCGATGTTGAAGCAGGTGTTTTCCTTGGGGGTGCTTCATGACGGCTCTGCTCTAACTAAATTGCCTCTCTGAGCATCTCGTGATGAAAACAGTGTGCAGTGATGTCATGAGTGCTGTGAGAAATGAGGCTGTCCGTCCTCGACGAGCGAGTAGGCCGCCCGTAGACGTCGGCGCAGCTATCGATCGCCGCTCGCAGCTGATTGTTTGCGAGTCTGTATGTGTGCGTTTTGCCTAATGTTCAGCTTCGATACCTCCTATGAGGCTGGCGTAATTGAGATTGGTGCTCGGGAACTTTTGCTACATTAAAAAGCAATCGCTGCGTTGTTTGCTGTTCGAGTTTTTTCATCTGCCGTCAGGGGAGAGCGGGTTGGAGAGAGTGGGCGCTCTTCAGACGTGTAGCATTTTTTACCCCAGAAATTGGGCTAGCATCTTGTAGCAGTAGGTGTTGGATCGCCAACCGGCTTGGTCAACCTTACCCTGACCAGCCAGTGACTTGATAATTCCCTTTCATTTTTTATTTTCAATGCATCTAAAATGGATGTACTTTTCTAGGAATCACCTTCCGATTATTGTCCTTGCTTCCCTTGCCGCTTCAATTTTACGGCGTCGTCTATCGACGTGCCCGCACACCTCAGCCATATCTTGTTTCATTATCATCGTCGAGCTTTTACTGTAGCCTTCGTCTCTCATCTTTTGTTCCAGTTCTAGAAGCATTATAGTAGAAGGTTACGCTATCCCAAGTCCGGAACCTCTGTTCAAGGTTAGCTGAGAAACGAGTCTCCAATTTGCGAGGAGAGATAATTAAGTACCCAAAAATTCGCTATCGCTCATCTTTTTGCCATAATTTGTGGGTAATTAGTTTTTAACTTGGTCCATGCTTGTGTCGCACGTACTTTCTTTGCGTTTACATGGCTGGTTCCTCCCAACCTTGTTCCTGGCAGACCACTTCTTATACTTACTAATGGTGGATTGCCCCAAACGGCACGTTGGTGGAGTGAAATATTTCATGAGGCATTTGTTTTTGTCTTATCTCATCGACTGAAGCAACCTTGAAAACTTGTCTGGGAGTTATTCGTGAAGGGTGAATAACCTAGGGTAAAATGTGAATGCCGCGAACAGCACTCATTTCCAATCTTCCCTAATATATCGGACTTTGGCCATTGTTCGTTGATGTATCGTTCCATGTTGTTGGAAATGCTGATTTGAGAGTGATGCCAAAAGCAATCAATATCCCTACGTTTTACCTTCCTTGGGCCGTTCATCTCTCTGAACACGAATCGTAACCAGTTACAAAATCTTGCATACAATTTTTGCGTGATTCCTACTAGTTGGATGTTATAATCCTACTACACCTGCGAGATATTTCTTTTTTCCAGGTTATTGCAAAGCGATATGAATGCAACGATGTTCCGGGTTTTGTTCGGAAGCTGTACATTGTACGGGATAAGGCCAGAGAGCCTCGCGTGAACTCTCATATTGCGGTACTGACGTATCATTGGAAATCGGAACCGGCGATCGCCAAAGCGAACAGAGTAAATTTCATAAGTCTTTTCCTAAGGTTAAACTCATTGAGCTCAACGTTTTTTATTCAGGATGCTATAATTAGCAGGAAACAACGAGCAGAACAAGTCGAAGCAGAAGAAGGCCGTGCAATGTTGGAAAGTGCAGATCCATCGCCGCTTCGTTTGAAACGCCCAACTGGAATTAGTTTACGCGGTAATGGAAGGATATTGAGGCCCAAAGCAATTCGTGAGTACAAGTAAATTGCTCCCCATCCGATTTGTAGGGAAAGGGGTTTGGGTGTAAAATCATTCTCATGTGGATGTTATGGGATCTTTTTTAGCGATGATCCACGCGTTGTCACGAGTTCGTTTATCACATACGGATCATTTGCGCCGGCTTGCTCTCACGAAAAAATCTGAAAACCTTTGCCGTCTTGCTGCAATACTCGATCGAGCTGAACCCATTCTGGAGCGATTTGAACAGGTTTGTTTCAAGAAAGTATTTCTCAGAATACAATTTGTGAATATAGCTTTTTCTGGAATACGAGTAATTGAAAAATATTCTAAGGTTTTTAGTACTTTCTATCCAACTGTCACAATGGCCGACAGATCAACGACAACAACGCTATGTGGGTGGCGCAGCCATTAAACGATCAGCTTATTGAACGAGGAGGAGTTGTGAAGGCGACAGATCATGAAATGCAAGAATGTGTCATAGTGAACGAGCAGGGCGAGCCAATTGCGCTACCTCCCGGATGCGAGATTGTTTACGAAAGTTCCAGCTGATCTACTTGTTCATGTCGTGATGAGGACTGACTCACTTTTCATATTGCATCATGTTTCTGTACAGCTTTTATTTGTTGTTATTATCAGGTTCAATGAAGGTTCTGTCGTAAATGGGTTATACTGTGGTAGGCTCAGTGTTGATGCGCTGCTATATCGATTTGCTTCTGTGATTCATATAATTTGATCAATTTCTTTTGTTTTTAACGAGGCATTGTTTTCTGTTGGAGTATTTATACGTAATAGAGTATCTCGCATTCCAGGAGGCCATCGCGCTTTCATAGGATTTCCATAAGAAGATGACGACGCCCAGCAGACGACGACTTATGCGTGACTTCAAGAAACTTCAGGTGGGTTTTTTTGTACTTTGCAAACTTTTTTTTTAAATAGCCCTTTTCATTTGAAATCATTCCCTCACTTTTTGTTGTATATGTAAATCTGGTTTTTGATTTTTTTTGTGGCTATCATACGGAAGTTGTTATTCGGCGTTTGTGTGACTAATCGCGGCTCAGATATTTGTCGATCAGCCTACGTGCTGATCACTAAAGGCGGATAGTACGAAAAATTGTTCCCCATTAGAGCTGAAAATAGAGGTAGCAGTGGGTGCACTTACTTACTTACTTAGATACTTAGACGACCCGTCCATCAGCACGGCGGTTGGCCTTGCGCGGGTCCCAACTTCTTTTCCATTGTTCTCGATCTTGGGCTATGGTTGCACTGGTCACGAAAAATCTTGAGAGAAAGCGACCTAAGACCCGAGGATCGGTATCCCTTTTCCTGTTGATTTTTGCTTTGAACGTGGCAATGACCAAGACCCCAACATTTGCATGTGCTAATCCCGGTAACCGGTATCATGCGGACAAGCATATTCCTTGCCTTGATAAGCACAACCTAGAAAAGCTAAATGATGGCCGCAAAACATGAAATGCTCTTACGAAATGAAAAAGCAAAGTATACCAGACCATAGCAGGCGGCACTGTCTAAGGTTGGGGTTAGCTACATGGCGATGGTCGCGCCCTTTCACGGCGATGCATGTCTCTACTCACTTTTTCCAGGGCTCGCCGTCATTTTGCATTATGCATACTTTCTCTTCTCCAATATCATATTTTTCGTAACATCCTCCTTTAATCGGCTATGGTGATGTCTGGCAATGTGTGATTCAGCCTCTCCAATGCTAATGCATTGAAGAGGCTGAATCACACATTGTCAGACGGGGGAGGGGATTTTGAATTTTATTTTAACGATTCGTGACGATTCGACATTTTCTTAAAGATGATTGCACTCAAAGATTTGTTTAATTTTTCTAGGAGGACCCTCCTGCAGGTGTATCAGGGGCTCCAACGGAGGACAACATTCTTGCATGGGAAGCGATTATTTTCGGACCCCAAGACACCCCATTTGAAGACGGTACTTTCAAGGTAATATTTGATTCACATGTGAATGAAACGTTTTATGTTGTTATCCATTGTTGTCAATTCATTACTCTCCCATTGTTATTCATGGATTTAGCTGTCATTGGAATTTACTGAAGAGTACCCTAACAAACCACCAACGGTGAAGTTTATTTCGAAAATGTTCCACCCGAATGTGTATGCGGATGGATCGATTTGTTTGGACATCTTGCAGGTTAGTGCATTTTCTATAATGTATTTAAGCTGTAGTGTATATTTAATCAATTGAGATGATCGAATGTCGAATACGTTTTTGCGACATTTTTTCGTTCTAGTAGTTTTGCTTCTGTTTCAGAATCGCTGGTCGCCAACCTATGACGTCGCGGCGATTCTGACGTCTATACAATCGTTGCTGGACGAGCCAAATCCCAACTCTCCAGCAAACTCTCATGCTGCTCAGCTGTATCAGGAGAATCGCCGTGAATACGAGAAACGTGTTCAACAGATTGTTGAGCAGGTAAGAAGATATTGATGTATAGTGACTTTCTTCCCATTTGCAGTGTTAGTCGAAGCAATTGGTCACATAAAAGCGTGGTAGAATTACGCTTTCTTTTTTTCTAGTCGATTACAAGATTGTTTTTTTCCATATCTCGTAAGTGTCTTTACTTACATAATATTTGTTCGATTCAGTCATGGCTGAACTTTGGCGAGAATGAGGGTGATATGGAAGTGAAAGATGGTAATGACGATACGGGAAACAACGACGAAATGCCATCAGCTAGTGGATCAAACTAAATTAACTACTGCCCGACTCTTTAAAAAAGAATTTCGATTTGCGTTAATTCGTTCGTTCGTTTATATGCTCTCCTCTTCTCTCGCACTCTCCCAATCAATCGCACGTTCTCATCACCTCTACCTTTTTTTTAAATGTCGCAAAAATACGGTTTCTAGGGTGTGTGTTGTTCGCCCGCTTTTTTTTCGAAAATGTCGAGTCTTTAGTATTTTCATCATCTTCATCAATTATTTGAATGTATAGCGCCCAGTTTCCAGCCACCCTCATCCACTCCGTACATCAGGCAGTGCTGCTGCTCGCGCTGCGTCCAACTGAGTCATGTTTGATGCGGATGTTGTGAGCCGCCGCCGCCGTTTCCGCGTAATGAGACGGTAAACGATGAGGCCTACATCATCGTCATCCTCCTCCGTCATCTGCACTTACTTCGTCTGCCTTTATAGGTAATGTAATGGTCTCGACCGGTGCGCGTCCCAAAGCTTTGTAAGAAAACAATCAGTCAATATGTATGTAATAGGGTATCACTTTGGGATGTCACTGTGATTTTTGTAGGCTCCTCCTCCCTCCATCCTGTGCATTTGCGGCGCTTTCACGTCTGCTTTCCATCGCTCTGTTGTGATTGCAGTCGCGTTCGTTATCGCGCCTCATGTTGCGTTCGTTCGGTTTTCTCCCTCTCCTATTACCAGTGTACATAGTACCGGTTCAGGTGTAGATTTATTTCTGATGCAAGCATTCTCACTCTCGTTGAATTTCCCTAACCTGACTACTCCTGATACGGCTTATCGGTTTGCGAATAGAAGCGACCGCGCAATTCGTAGTCGACTTGTGAGCGTAGTACTTGCAAGCGCCCATTTGCTATCATAGCACTGATTTCTCTCGTCTTTTTCTCAGTTATTGAAGGTTTATATTCTATCCGTGTGGTTTCCTTAATATTTAGTCAACCAAAAGAGTGTTATGCTCAACACAGTCGTTGACGGATTGGTGGTTTGTTCATTCTTCGCTGCCGACCTCGCGAATGTCTCGAGAAGAACCAACTGCTTCCGTTCATCCCCTCATGCAAGTCATATGTCATACAGTGTGTTATGAGATTATTGTGATGAATAAAGAGTTGGTTTAATGTGTTCAAAATGTAAATCTACGAAAAAGGTCTGCGCCTATAACTCTCGTAGGAAGTAGTGAATATTCATGAAAATGAGATTCGATTGGTAGTTTAGGCGCACGCGCGGTTCAAAACAGTTGTTGGCCTGGAGTACAATCTCTATAAGGATAAAAGAATTAGTCGTTGCCAATACTTTCCTAGAGTGCGCCAGATCCGAGGGATTTGATTTTTGCGTGCGGATTTAGCCTATGTAATGAGTTTCGCAGTCTCGGGCTTTCGTAAAAAATCACTGATCCTCCAGGATGAATATGATATTGTAGTCGGAGGGGTAGTATGTTTGTTATCTGAGGAATATAGGTCGACTCTGCGACACCTTTGCCTTGTTTAGCAATGTATGTGCAATTTTTGAGAGGCTGATGGTGGATGTTGGCCGTAAAAATAACTTGTGGAAAATCGAAAAATATGCTGAATTGATCGGAGAAGTATTAAGAGCTTGTTATGGCTAGAAAGCTGCGACAAAAGGGCATCTAGGGTGTCGCAGTGCGGCTACAACTTGTTAGGAACGGAATTAAGTGCGTTAGCTCGTAATGATCGTTAGAGTCGTTTGCTAGCCTAAACTTGTCGTTGCTATCCAACTTAGGGGGCGATGAAGGTCCTTTTGAAGTTTGCTTTTTTTGAATTAGTATCTCTTAGCGTTCTGCTGTGCTGGATGTTTTATGTAAACGAATTACTTACGTTCTCATGGGGTTAAGGAAACCAAGAAGACTTGAAGGTGTTCCGTCCGTCTGGGGGAATGGTAGTTTACGGCACTTGGTGTTCCTACTTCATGATGGTGTAGGTATTCATCCTCTTGCATTCCAATGAGGCATCTGATATGGCTCACCACGGACTCCGAAGGCAGTTTTGTGTAGATGATGGCGTTGACGTGAGGGTGGTAATGCATGGTACGTCAGGGTGAAAAAGGGAACGATCAAGACCAGAGGATCTCTTATGTTATTATTAGATGTTTCATCGCTTTGCGGGGTGAGGCGGGAGATTTCTGGATGTCGCGTGTGGCTCCTTTTTTAGTTGGACTACCGCTTTCGATCCGAGCGCTTTGGCGCTTGGGCCTTCAGATCCGAGGTCCGCTCGCTGCGGGGTCGCCCAGCGCTTTCAGAGCCACCCAAGCATTCAATCCCCTGCGCAAGGGTGTCGCGTCTCATTGGGAGCTACCAGTAAGATTGTCTGGGAGGATAAAAAACACTGACTTGAACATCGGCTGGCCCCCGCAAGTCATTGTATAGGCCACATCGCATTCAAACGCCACTACGAATGTACAAATGGAAGTAGAATGCGTGCCGCATCCCAAAGGGATTGATCAACGGCAAATGCTTTATGCTTTTTTTATCGATTTAGGGAAGGCGAGTTGACCGCTGATGTAGAGGTCGTTTGGTGGAGGTAAAACAATACCCCCAGCAAATTTCTGTAGTCACAGCCGGCTCGATAGGCGAAGTTGTGATGGCCGATGCAGAATTGAAATGAACCAAACACCGCCAGTGATCGCTTACGGGTCCATCTTTCTCCCTGTTTGGATGAGGGAGGGTGGAGCGGGACGGAGTTTCTGAGCTGCTTGCTTCACGGCTCCTTACTCCGCGTATTGGACAAGCCGAAAGACGTGAGTCATGCTGCGTCTGCTGGTGTACGCGAGGTTCTCGTCATAAGTTATGATGGTGCCTTTGAGTTTCACTTTGTAGAGCCCTACGCCATTGGCTACTTCAAGCGCAATGGCATTTGGATTCTGCGGGCCGGTAAGGTTGCTTCCGAAGGGTTAGGGGAGAGTTCTTTAATGTTGCTGTAGTCCACTGGGTTGTCTGATAGGGACCTATTGATTTATGTGTTGTAGCTTGAAAGTAAGCTGCATTGGAAATAAGAACAGGATCGTTCAAACAAAAATTTAAGGACTTTCGTCCCAAGAGCCCACCACCACAACCCCGAGCCGAACGGGCCACGCAAAGCCCCGACAAGTTATTCGGGGAAGCTACTTACGGCCCTGGTGCTACTGTGGCTATTCTATCCATCCATTGATAGTTCTTCGACAACGACTTCTTGCCTAGGTTGTTGCTTTAAACGCCTGTATAAGGCAGATCGATAGCAGCTTGATCTTTGGTGCACTTATTATAATACTATTTATCTCTACGGCTGACTTGTGTGAGAGCGTTACGGGTTTTGGGTCACTTGGCGCATATCAGTATGTCGGCTAGGGAGCGCAACTCCACTGGTAAACTTGACCCTCTACACTTCTCTTGCACGAACTCGTTTTATCGCGAGTTTAGCTTTGATTAAATGAGGGATCCTAGGCTGTGCAGAACCGCTGGTGCACACGCTAGAGTGTCAATGTTTCTTGGGCATAAGCGAAATGGATTAGCGGAGTCTATGGCGTTAGGCAGAAATAGCGCAAAATACTACTCGCATGGTCCTCGCATGGTCAAATCTTAAATCAAGTTTTCTCCAAGGCTATCCAAGCATTCAATCCGACCAGGTTGGCTAAAAGGTGTTAGACACTCTGGGGGGATAAAAACGTGGCTTGTACGTTGGTGGAGATCCTCGTGTAAACCGTATTCCATTCGATTTGAGTGTAATGATAGGGTCGGAATGTGTGACGCTCCAAGGAATAGGTGATTCTAATCTTATTTTTCAGCGTTTAAGGGTATAACTCAGTGGACGTATTCAAGTTCCGTTCACGGTTTTGATTCTCACTGTCCTTTTGTGACTAACGTATTCAGCTACAGGATTTTTTAAGGCGCAAACGTTTGGATTTTGATGATGAGGTATTGAGTTAGCGCATGCGTTTACACAGCATGGCGATGCTGCTGAGAAGAAATAAATAGCTGCTGCGAAATCTTTTTACATTGTCCTCAGTAGTTCAAATGCAACTCAGGTATGTGAATCGGCTCGAATGAACAATGGCGGACAATTTTCGAAAGAATCTGATCTCGAAATGTATTCGAGACAGCGGCACAGGAGAGCTGGATGTCGATATTTTGAACGAGGTAAGGTCACGTTTTTGGATGTGAGCTATGTTGTTTATTGCCGGGGAAAAATTTTAAGACAGTGTGACTGTAATGCTTTACGTTCGTAGCATCGAAATTGCGTTCCATAGCTTTGGCGATTAGTCGTACTATCTAAGTTTCTGCTCAACGTGCTCTTAATAACTTTCTAGACACGCGTACCCAATATAGGGAATCGGGTAAACTTTATCCAGCAGGAATTCAAATCAGCGAATTGAATCCCGCTCCTTCGAGCACAGTATAGGCGCATTTGGAACGCAGTCGTGATATAATAAGCCAAAGAAGAGTTGTGGAATGACTACAGTTTATAGTGGCTGTTGACCTTAAAGGGGCGGGTCACGATCGAATCGTTCCTTTCTTTTAAAATCGATCAAGGAGAGTGAGAGAGACCTTTTGGGAAAGAAGCGAAAATCATCATAGAAACGGAAGATTTTCTGATGAGATTCTCCGTGGTACGACGGAGAGACACATCGGTGCGAGGAGAGGGAAACGTGAGAGGTCAAGCAAAGTCTTGGCTTCCCTGTCGCGCACTTTTATCGTGATCCGTGCCTTCAAAGGCGGAGTTTACGATGAAGGGGCAGCCCATCAGAAGTCAAAGTAGGGTGGTCAGTGGTGCAGGGATGAAGAAAAAACCATGAGAAACGGCCCAGAACCCGAGAAATGGGACCCTTCTTGCCCGTTGATTTCCGCATTGATGCGACTCTCATCGTGCTGCCCTCTTCAACGCTAACGCTCTCTCTGCTAAACGGCTGGAGGCTCAGGCGGCTAGAAGGTGGGCGTGCTCCGGTGTCGGCTCATACCCTTAAACGGTCCAACTATCCTTCCACTAGGTGGGTTTCCTCTTCTTCGACCTCCGATCTTATCGTGGAATCCTCCTTTATGAGGTAAAGACTTTTCTGTGCGACACGCCGACTCACATTAGGCTACTGCGCACCAACTCGCTCTCAGTTCATAGTGGTCAAAATTTTATGAAAGTTACACAGCTCGCAAGGTTGATGTCGAAGTGGAGGAGGATCGGCTATCAGGGATCAAGGAAGGATCATTCCTGCATGAATCCTTATCAAAAACGCAACTTTCGTGAATTTTTTCTTTTTTTCTGAATTTTAATTGATACATTGTTCGAAAGCGGAAGGTATTCATTGAAATAAGATTTTGTTGTTGAAGGTAATGAATGGAACATCAGACATCGATGTGGTTCGATTACGCACATACGCTTGGCGTCATACGATTCCAAATGTGCACCGATTGCAAATGTATAAATACATGCTTGGAATTTCTGGCGCCTATCCAGAAACACGTGAAGTTGTTGCACAGCACAGAAGAGAAGAAGTAGGTGACTGTCGTCTTTGAGTGTGATTATTTTACAATTCTAAGACGAAGCTAAAGGCATTGATTACGACGCCAAGAGGACGTTACGGCTTCGATGGCGTCATTGAATGTCATCATTATACTTGACCCCTCACACTGAGAGCAGGGTCAACCGTCTATTTGAACCATTCAAACGCGGGAGATCGTACTTATGATTGAGCCAAGTTGAAGGAATCTTTCCCGAAAACTTCTTGCATTCTTTCCCAATAGAATGGTTCAGTTGTGACCACTTGAGACAACACACAAAGTTCCACCCACGAAATCTAGTTTCGAAATTTACGGAACCACATTATGGGGATAGCAGAAGGTAGGTCGCACGGCGCCAAAGGGGGAGGGCATGGAAAGAAGTGGCCTTGGGGCGGCTACGTATCAGGCGACGCAATGAAAGAATCGGGTTAAAGCGTTCGATTTTGGAGAATAGAGACAAAACGATCGATAGAATAGGATGCAGTAGAAGTGTGAGATGTATGCAATAAGTCAAAAAGAGTTTCTAGTGACAGCACTCCGTGAACCAAGTGGAAGCGTTCCCGCCGCCAGCATTTGTGACAGATGTCCGGCGGGAATTTGAACACCTCCAATTTTCCGAATTGTTCACCAAAACAAATGCAGTTTTTTTGTTCTTTTCTTTCTTGTCGTATACGATGGGTTTCGGATCAGTGATTTTTTTGGCAGGATAAAATCATGATTTTTCCGGGAAAGATTCCTTTAGCCATCTTTTGGAAAAACGGGTAGTCGTATCTTTGGTGAGAGGGGTCGTTTGATGGGTTTTCCTGTCTATTTTGGCGAAAACAACATGAATGGAACTACTACTCCAATAAACATGGCCTCTCCCCCTCGCACTACCGCCATTTAGGAGAGAAAAGTGGGGAAGTTGGAGCGTGTTGACTGGTCCCAGAATTGGTCTCACCTCACCATTAGAGAATCAAGCACAGTCATATCCATGGTGGTGAGGTAGTGGTTGGGTGAGGGAAGGGGTCATATTGGAGGACCCCCCTAAGACTGATGATGGTGGAGGGGTCCTACCTCCCCCTGGTATTGGGATCGTAAACTTCTTGAAAGTGTGAATGTGACGTTTGACCTTGACTGGGAGTCTGTTTGGAGCCGCTTCTTGGCGCCCGTCCACCAATCCGCAGCAGAGCCCAGGCTGCTCTTCCCCGGCTTAGACTTTGGTTGTTTCTTTTTTCACAGACACACTACTTTTCACCTCTACCTTTTCACTTATTCATATTTCACTGGCATCAGCTTTTCTCCAGTTTTGCCTTCAAAGCAAAAGGTAAAGCATTTGGTGTTGATGGATCACGGTAGGTGACGCTTCAAGTATTCTAGTTCCGTTCAGATCCGTAGTGGTATTTGAATGCGATTCAACCTCATGACGGGGTGGGACGATATACAAGTCAGTATTTTAGTCCTCCCAGACACCAGGTCTAGTACCACTTGGCCTCCACCGAAGGAATGGAGGGTTGATTGATGTAAAGGGGGTACGATCCGGGACTCGACCCCCGGGCCGTACGCCTTCAAGCAGTGCTACTCGCCACTGTGCCACTCCCACTCTTGAATATGAAGTTAATTTTGCAAATGGTGTATGTGATTATTTATCAGTGCTCGATTTTTCCTCATAATTTATTTTATTGAAGGCAGTGCTACTGCTGAGGTGTTTGGTCACAACTCGTTCAACTGACTATAAAATGGTCGACGGTCAGGTGACGGAACCAGGACCGACCAATGACGATGTTACGAAAATGATCCTTCTTGCCAACAACCGTTTGACTGAAAATTATATGAGGGACCCACAAACAGCAGTCATATCGGCGGTTAGTCTGTCGGATTTTTTAGATGAATCTTCTCATTACAAGCGCAGTTTGGAATGTCAATTCTATAGAATGATGACTGACGAAGTACAACACGCGTTAAAAAAGGATATCTGAAAACTGAGGAATTCAAGCATGCGATGGCGGAAGCGAGTTGATCCTCACCTTGAAAGGTGCGGTGCGGTTATGCAAAAAATCGCCCTGTAGCCAGTATGTTCAGGGAAGTAGACGATGAACGCTTTGTAGGATTCTGGAAGAAGTCCACGCTGTTTCAAACAATAAGCGACGCTCTCATTAATATGTGGCCGAGAAAAACCGTCCGAAAGCTTGCGTTGCGCCTAATGAACCGCTGCCTTGAGGGTGGGTGGTGGTGATATATTATAGTAAGTTGGATGCTGAAGGAGGGGGAATCTTCCTACTAGAAGGAGGACTGAGGGCGAGAGCTGACGCTTTCATGGCAGAAATGTGGGACCGCATCGACTTAGCGAAGCTCTGATTATCGTCGTCATCAGCACCTGAGTGGGTGAATGAAATAGAAGCGTATTGGATGCTGGCATTGTCATGGTATTATCGTCGTTCGTTTTTTTTTTCAATTTTGGAACTTTAACCTCATTTCCCTTCAGGCCATTTATCTTGTCTATGTAAGACGTTATCAATCAAAGCGTGATTGTTGTTGCAGTGTATCTTGATTAAGACATACTAGGCACCAGGGTGAATAACGGTCGAGGAATTTCCTCGACCATAGCTCTCTACCATGCGAGAGTAGTGCCGAGAGTGAACATCCGCGCGGAGAGCACAGACGGCACGGCATGGCGAGTGTGAATGTCCGCGCGAGAGATCGTGTCTGATCGGGCAGAGAATCCTCGACGTGCCGTTGAGGAATCCTCAAGCGATATTCACCCTGCTAGGCACTGCCTTGGCACTAATTTGTCCAAAAGGGAAATCAAGGATGTGGTCCCCTTCCATAGGCTTTGGAAGGTTCCCTTAGTTTTTTCTTCGCCACTGCACCGTTTACCACCTCCAACTTGATTTTCAAAAAAGACCAATTTATCGCACCATGTGTTTGTAAGAGGCATTTCAAAGAATTACCGTACCGATCCTCCTTTTAACCGATTTAGTTCCTTCTCTTGAAATTTCAAGGTATTCTTTCAGATAGTGAAACAAGTAAGAACGGTATGTCGATGTGATTGGGTAGACGCATTCTGTATTGCGCGGTCACTTTATTCAATGCTCAACCTAAAATTCGATGAACGAACAATACGCAGCACTATCAAAGAGGTAACGATGAATAAGAACTTTTTTTTTTCTGTTCAGCTTTTTTGTAGGTTTTAGGTCCTTAGGGACTGAAATACAACAGCGCCCACTTCACTTATTCCACTTTGCTCTACCGATCAGTGAGTGCCTAAAAGAAGAACTCTTGAACGGCACAATACCAATGCCCAATTCAAAGCGCAATGCTAATGGAGTGGAATAAAGTGTGAAAATAGCCTTAGACAACGTTTCCACTCTGCTAACCTGCAGATGTCCAGGGTCAACCGTCGCATTCTTTTCCAAAAATTCACGACCCCCACTACCACATCGGCCTGAAAGGGTCTCCCATACAACCCCTGGCTGCTATCCTCGCCATCATCTCTCTCTCTATAATAATTTGATTTTGACACCAGAGTCAGCGGACGAGTCGCAGCGTGTGCGACGTAGAACGTATAATGGCATATTCTATTTAACTTGACGCAAAATCGCTATATGACGCGCCGCGTCCGCTGACTCTGCCTTCTTGCCGCGCGGCGGGCCTCCTGTCGGGTCACTAAGTCAGCAGTCTTGCCGCAGTCTGCTGTCAGTGGTTCTTCACTTACCTGGAAGCCAGCCTGTATCTGCTATTCTTGGCTGTTGACGCTATTCCATCACTTGGCTCAGTGTGACAGTCGCGGAGCTATTAATCTTTACCGCCCTTGCTGCCTGAAGATGTAAGAACGTTCAGGTGGTTTGACTCACAGAAGCACTCAGGATCAGGGTGAACCGTTATTGGACAAAGTCCAACGAGGGGGTCGTATTCGGCCGACGGAAAGGGGGTCGTATTCGCAAGGTCGGAGGCAGCGTCAATTCTACACCAACGGGGGTCGTAGTG
>MU870708.1:15361-25908 GCA_036418205.1 Ostertagia ostertagi | reverse complement strand
CTGAGATGGAATGTGATGAAAGGATAAAGTGTTCCCCGCTGAGCAATCCCTTTTCCAGAGGCATCACGACTTATACTTGCCGTTCTAAATAGTACATTTTTAATGCGATTTGGCCTATACAACGACTTCCGAGAGTCGGCCGATGACAAGTCAGTACACCACCTCTCAGACAAGTTGGTAGCAAAAATAACTGATTCAGAGGGTATTGAAGACACAAAATATCTTAGAAAACAAAAAAAGCAATAATCAAACGTTTTTGGTACATTCAGTACTGGCCTATGTCAGACTTTGCGATTGGAGCGATTTTGCACCAATTGCAGGAGCGACGGATCGCTTGAGCGATGCGAGCGACGGGAGATTTACACCGCCGACCACCGATAATTTGGCGCCATCAGTTCGTAAATCTCCCGTCGCTCGCATCGCTCAGAAGCCAATGTCAGACTTTTGCGAATCGCGTTAATCGCTAGTAGAGATCTGCGCGCATTTTCGCAATGCTCGGGGCATTCGACCTCAAGCGATCCGTCGCTCCTGCAATTGGTGCAAAATCGCTCCAATCGCAAAGTCTGACATCGGCCACTATGCGCAACTTTGTACTTTACTGTTTACTCACATTGCAAGTCCTTCTCACGTACTACGACTACCACTTGAAACAGTCCGGTACGAATCACATAGGTGAGTAGCCGGTGCTGGTTTGGGTCTCAGGGTTTGCTTGTTTTGCAGCGCTCACAGCTCTCACAATGCACCCTTTCACATTACAGCATCTCGCTTTCTTTTTTCCTTCAAAGGCTTAGTATTAGTAATATAACACGCTTTTCCAAACCCTCCCCCCTTTGGTTGACAGAAGAATGGAACCAGTTTGCGCACTAAGACTTCCTAACCCCGTCGTTGGTAGAAGCATGTCATTCCGAGCACGTGCACAACTATTGATTTTAGTTAATGGTTTCCGTGCTGCTTCATAATCTGTTATCTAGTTGATTTTTGGAAGAAACATAAAGCAGAGAAAAGGTGACAACTCACGTCCTTTATTTTCTTCTCCAAAAAATCCTGCTTTTTTATGAGCATTTCCTCTGTTTCCCGTAATTTCTGAATCGCATCCTGAGTTGATGGCGCCACCTCCTGCTTCTTTCCCCCGAAAATCTTACCAAACAAGCTCATCTGGAATAAGAACAGTTTTTTGTGAAGTACTAAAGGTTAAGCATAAAATGATCGAGCTAAAATAGAATAAAGGATGGGCCAACACGAAAAAAACATCAAGAAAAACATAACCCCCTGAAACCTTGTTAGTTTTGGAACCTGGACGAGGTTTAGCGCCGGAGAGCCTTTTCTTTGGCATCAACTGATGAGTGTGCTTTACCCAAGAGACAGAAATGAAGAATGAAGGTCAAAAGCACGGCGGTGGTTGAGAAATAAGCGGCGTGATTCAGAAAAGTAGTGACGTCATCAGTTGGACCAGTGCCACTGCGTAGCTGCCCGCGTCCTATAACATCTGTCGGCCTGCTACGCAGTTTGAATTTTACACTGTTTCGTTCCGAATTTTCTCGCTTTCGAGCATTTTCTTGTATGGTTTTTCATTGAATGAAGTCATAAGGAAGTCATCAGTTGGAACTAATAAGCTATAATTAGGACAGAGCAGTGTTGGAGTTGGATATCCGTGCCGGTTAGCGCTTTCTCGTTCATTTGCTCACAGGCATAAAATCGATAATTTGTTTGTTTGTCTCGTTCGGGTGAAGGTGTATCACGAGTGCCTTCCTGTTTCGCCATTAAACTAACCCTATCTCATCATCCTTATTTTTCAGAAGTTCTATACTCTCAAGTGGGAAACATGGATAGGAAAGCCATCGTCGAAAAGATCAAGAAATTACAGGCAAATGCTGAGAATGTTCAGCTTGGTGGCAAAGTGAGTGCGCAATGGTATTTTGGACCTTCAGATAGTTAATCATCTAATTGCAAATGGTGGTCTTTTTTGTCAACTTAACGCATTCAGCATGTTTTTTTTGGGACTACTTCACTGAGGGGACATTTAGTGCCGAGCACGTGGGGCTTTCAAAGCCCATTCAAAATCTTCCAGTGGATAAGGTTCAGGGGAAGTAGTGCTCACATAGCTTGCCCTTTGCGCCAGCGAGATGTCCCACCCGCGCCGGACCTTCCTTCTTTGCGGCAATTAGGATTACTCTGCCCGGCACAAACTCCTGCAGCCCGTTTTCAGTGAATTTGACATGTTTTTTTTTCGTAATTAGATGTTTTAGACGGCTTCACACAGCAAGTGCTGTCCTATGAAATGGATTATAGTCGTTTAGGGAACCCCTAGACGAAAGAAGAAGATTGTCTTCAAGACCGCCGCCGCTGACGACAAAAAAGTTCAAAGCAATTTGAAGAAACTTTCAGTGACAAATATTCCCGGTATCGAAGAGGTTTGAGTTTTTCGCAACTTTTTCTGCATCATCTTCATCTTGCATTTGTTTAAGACTAACCGCTTCAGGTTAACATGATCAAAGACGATGGAACGGTCATTCATTTCAACAATCCGAAAGTTCAAGCATCTGTTCCTGCTAATACGTTCTCGATCACTGGAGCTGGAGAAAACAAACGTTTGTTTTACCTTATTGGGAACGATTTTCCCACTCGGTCTATTGAATCAATTGCGTATTAGTTGGTGTTTTCAGAGATTACTGATATGCTTCCTGGAATACTTAATCAACTTGGACCAGAGTCGCTCACTCATCTTAAGAAATTGGCCAATAATGTTACAAGTCAATTCAAACCTGCGCCTGCTGATGACGATGTTCCAGGTATTGCTTGTCACTAAATTAGTGCCAATTTCGGGTCTACGTTAGGGGGCATCACGATGCAGTTTTTTTCAGAAAGTTGCGGTAACTCTGAGCCAGGGGGGTGTAGGCAGTCTAGGGGAGTGGTCGACGAACTACTTGAACTCGGTCCTTTAAGCCGCCTCAACTCGATGCTCTCGTCTGCGCTCTCTCGCCTTATCAGCGGCTCATGACCACTGTGATCTCACACATTCAAACTTTTGCCACACTGTAATTGGCTCACCCACCTCGGAGTCCCTCCCCCTCCAAGGCTTAGTCCTAGGCTCTCACCTCCTTCCTTGGGATTTGGAGCCGAGCCAGGCGCCGTTCTCTAATTGTCTGTGCTCTCCGCCATTCGTGGCAGGACCATAGAGGAAAGCTCAAGTAACCTGTAAACCTTAGGGGGGGGGGGGTGGTGGAGGGTGAGGCAAATCACTTGACATGCGTGAAAAGATGGAATGTTCGAGTTCACTCTAGTTCCGAGAAAGTGCATCATGATGCTTCTCCCCCTTACTGGAATAGGCTCCTAATTCCCAATCACACTTAAAGTCAAGACGTCTGTTGCCTACCTCATTAATTTGAGCAATCTCGAGTTTGACTTCCACGTATATGGTACGGAGGGACGTCTTGGGGTTCTACGTGGTGACATTTCTGAGCCGGTTTCAGTACATTATCTGTGCTTATTATTTTTCAATGGAATTTTATGTGCTTTGTCAAAATTCGAGAGTAGCTTAGCGCGCGAGAACAAATTCGATCCGTCACATGTTCACACTAAATCGTTGAGGGAGCAAGTTAGCGCGCCTGAAGGGAATTCATATCGATAACCTTCTTAAGGCCAACTGATTTCTTTGGTCCAGCTATAACTCCATTTCATCACCTCGGAAAATCCGCAAAACAATAGGTACTAATAGGGAAAACCGGGTTACGGGAAGCAGAGAACACGAAATCAGAGAAACTGATGGATTCCCTATCAATTCGATTGACATCACGCCCTAGGCATTTTGCGATGATCAAATGGTCGCTGTTTCCATCCTCATTCCCCTTCTCCCTCCTCGCCCATCCTCACATCTACCTTTTTGCGGATTTTTCGTGATTGTCCTGTATGGCGCCAAGTGTTACAGTGTATATTTTTCCTCACAAGGGTCTTTCGATGAAGGATAAAAGGATAAAGCATTTGCCGTTGATCAATCCCTTTTTGGGATGCGGCACGCATTCTACCCATTTGTACATTCGCAGTGGCGTTTGAATGCGATGTGGCCTATACAATGACTTGCGGGGGCCAGCCGATGTTCAAGTCAGTGTTTTTATCCTCCCAGACAAGTCTGGTACCAATTAACCGACCCCGGAGGGATGGAAGGCTTGGTTGGCCCGGGCGACTCACGACCCAGGATTTGATCCCGGACCGCTCGCGTGGTGCCACTTGCCACTGCACCACTTGACTTTTCGATAGATTAGTGGGTTGAAGCGGAGGGGAACCGCGACATCATGTACAGCCTGGGGATATCTTTCATCGAATTCTGTGGACACCTCTCAAGCCTCTGTCGTTCTGCGGCCTGGACTTTAGTGGACCAATTTGTTTTCCTACAGATATTTAGTCAAAGTTGAGGTTTTCACGCTTGTTTTACGCTGGTTACTTTTTTTGCGGTTTTGTGCGTGAAGAGTGGAAAGCGAACAAAGTTTGCAATGCAATTCGTAAATGTTTTCTGATATTTAATAACTGAACGTCTTTGTAGGGGTCGAAATGACATTCACACCTTGAAGTCCATGCAGCTCATATTTGGGCTGCAGTTCGTAGACCGCGTAGGACCTTTCAGCTCACATTAAGGATACGAAGTTATTACGTTTTCTCATATTTCCCTTCACTGTTGCATCAATCATAGGTTTTTCTTTCCTATCTGCTAGATAAGATTCCTGAAGAATGTGACTGAGGTCCTACTTGGCCGCAAAACGTAAAACATGAGTGGGATCTAACGTGTTCAACATCTCCCCTTGACTTTAGATCTCAAACAAGTTGGCACATTGTTGGTTCCGTTGGCATGTATTATATGTGTTTTGTTTCAGATCTCGTAGGGGACTTTGACGAGGCTTCAAAGAACGAGGCGAAAGCTGAGGAGCAAAAGGCTTAAGTCAAGGATTCCGGTTTCCCCGTTGAGAACAAGAAAGTAAAACTCTGCAGCCGTCGTTAATTTCAATCATTCGCGCTCATATGTTCTGGGAGGCGTCTTCTTTTCCGTATCTCTACAATGATTTTCCATCCTGTTGTAACTGTTGGACCCTTCTCCCATGTATGTTCAGCGTTGTTTTTTCGTTGGTTCTTGTTTTGTATACAGATTTTATAAAATTTCAAAATTGGCTAATAAATTGTTAGCTTCATGTCGCGTTGTTGCGCATTTGTTAATTTCAAACATTAGTGGGAGCTTTATATCATCCGTAGTGTCACAGTTAGCTGAGCTGATCCCATACTTGTTAGGTGCCGGTCGCAGTTCTCTTTAATGATGTCATTTCCAAAATAAAGTTGGCAGTTAAAAAACAACGAGGGTTTGTTCGTTGGTGTGCGGCCACATTGTACCTAGTCAGGCTGTTGAATGCCAAAATCCTGTCAAAACTTCTTTTTTTTTCAGGTTTTTCTAGATTGATGAGCTTCTCAAACATCTATTCAAACTTCTTTCTCTGAAAGGGTCAGTTCTTCGGAGATTCTCTCAGATGACCTTAGCATGCATTCGCAACAATGTGATGGATGATATGCATTTTTCAACGCGTTTGGCTTAGGATCTGTTCGAAGATTAGGAAAAGATAGATCAGTTTCACTGGACGGGTCTTTTCATACTCGTTAAGCCGTTTCATATTCAGTTCAATCCACGGCTAGAACTGCTTCTATCATTGTCTGTCCTGCCTAATCTTACCGATCAGTAAGAAATCAAAATGGTATATTTCAAATTATGCGCTATTAATATCCGCTCATTACCTTCCGGACCGTCACTCAGAGGGAAAAGTAGCATCTCTGCTCTTCATTGTCAGCTACTTGTGCAGGTAGCTCGCTGGCAGCCGCCGCGATCTCACCTTCCCTGCTTCACGCCTTTCGCTGTGCAGATTGTGAGATGAAGACCTCATACGGATGCGTAGTGCAGGAAAGGCTCTGTTATATAGAAAAATCTGACACATTCACGAGTGTATAACCACGCACACTAATTTGTTAGGCTAGGCTGATGGCGTTGGTTTCGCTCCCTTCCAACTTCTGTTTTCCTTCCCTCCGGTCCTCCAAGTCAATGACGTCATATGTCAGTTCTTCAAGGTGCTATCTACTTAGCTCATAAACACACTCCAACTGCGTAATAACTTCGTATAGCATACATTATAGTGTGTTATCGCGAATCATGACATCACGCTGCAGTCATACTTCAACATTGACTCGGAATTTGTTTATTTGTTGGCGCCTGGTGCTTTCTCCCACTGCTGCCCTCTGCTCTGTGGGGGCTCTATGGGATGGCCGAGAATGTATTCGTCTTGTGTGGTTCATGTAGCTCCAGTGGGTCTTCTTGCGATGGTCATGCTCTTAAGGGCTCGGTATTCGAAATTCCTCTCCGCAGGTTTATATTATTACCCCTACTCTGATCAATCCTTCTTAGGTCTTTGTCTACAAAATGCAGGTGCGTCATTAGGACCGTAGACAGTATCCGTGTGTTTTCCTACGTCTGCCAGGAAACAGTTAGGTAAATGATCTGTCGCGTACATTGTGAACATTTGGGATTTATTTAATATCGCGATGAGAGTATTCTGTTCGGTCCGGCTTCCAGTGGGAGTGTAGATGGACGTCATAACTGACTTGGCAGTGTAGAAAAGCAGTGAGTATATTGGGTCCCTATGGCGCAACACCTTGTATCTGCTCCCTTTCCAGAGATTTGAATCATAAGAAGAGGGGGAATATAGTCCCCGCGGGAAGGATTGAATTACCAGCTCCCGCAGGTACGCACTGCTACCGCGAAGACTTGCAAGTCGTTCCAGTTTATATCATAGCGGCTTGAGGGCTTCTCCTAATTCATTTTAGCTCCACTGGGTTCGATCTTGGTCATTTCGCACAATCGTTTTCTATGGCGGGACGGTGAGTGTTCTTTTGTTTCGGTTTGTTGTTTTTTACTGAGATTGATGCTCAGTACAGCACATCTTGATTGTGTAGCAGGTTATGTTATAATGAAAGAACGATTTAAAGTATGTGGGACTGTGCTTAGGCCTCGCTGTTTGTTAGGCCGATTACTTACCTACGCTGTTTTTCTAGATACTCCCATTCCCATCGCGTGTCAGTAACTTCCATTCCTATTAGCAACTTAGGCTGGATCTGCGTTAGAACCGGAATAATTATATAAATGGTAGATAGTGAGTTCTGAAGTTGAGTTATGAAAGATCCTGCGTTGAGAGGAGCACTTTAACGAGGACGCCTTAGTTGAACACCCTAGATGCGGTATGGCTTTCAAATAATTGAGTGAAGTCTCTAGGTTAGAAGAAGTGATCGTAGGCGAGCTATACCTGCTTATTCTCGAGCCCGGTTTAGATATTTGCGCATTTCAAATGATTGTCTCGCTTTGACGAGTATCTACTTTCTCTCTGTAATTCAACTCGGCGACTGGATCGCTGTCCGATCTTCGTTCTTACACTTTTTTTTGAAGTTTGTCTGTAAGGTAAAATTGGGCCCGGTTGGCCTCCAGGGTGCGAGTTTTAGTGAAATGAGAGCGTAGGTCTGGAGCCCCCGGATCGAATAAAGTTAATGATTCAAATGCGTCTTGCCCGGCCGAAATTCTCAGAAGCGGCTCCATTCGCTGTGGATCCGCTCGATGCGGCTGGTTTTTCCCAACTTCTCGAATCAGCTCTAAATAAGAACGATAGTGACAAGAAGCAAGATGTCATTGGAGACTATTTCATTGCTCCACAGATGTTTGAGTAGGTTTTTTTTCTGTTTCCTTTTATATTCTTTCGAGCAGATAATGAAAGCTGTGTTATGGAGTCTCTGAGATAAGGTGTAGACACGGGATAGCGGCTGATTTGGCTATTCGCGCGCATGTTTCGAGGGGCGGATCCCGGGTTGTGTGTTGTCTGTGGCAGCTGTGAAACGAATGCATGGCGCATTCCAAAGGAAAATAATCAGATCTGAGCGGATTACTTTATCATTTATCCTTACACATGGTTCGTAGCGTTATTGCTGTGTGCTATCCAGCCTCCTTCATCTTATCAGCTGCTTGCAGGAATATATATCTCGGTGAAACGTTCACCTTCTATGTCAACTGCACTAATGAGAGCGACCAGAAAGTTACAGATGTGACCGTCAAGGTATGCTGGTTTGAAATATTGGCCAGCTGTACTAATACCGCTAGCGTTACTGGTTTATTTTCGGGACCCCTATCTTTCCTAGAGTAGAGGTTTAAGCTCTATCGTTCTTAGATAATTTTCTCTTCTTTGATCTTTGCAATTGTGCACAAAGTGGCTTTATCTTGAAGTTCTATCCGGTACTGCAGCTTTCTCATGACTTCCTGTACTGTGTAAATCGCATACTTGGCTAGCCATGCTAATATCTCCAGTGGTTCAGCTTTTTTTTCTGTGTCTACCTGAAACGGAAATATACCGACCATTGCTATGAAACAATAGCAATACACATTTTTCGTATTCGTATGTCAAATCATATTTTATTCTAGTGCGATCTGCAAACGAATAGTCAAAGAGTGAGTTTAAACTCGAACATCCACGAAGTTGTTTTGGAAGGAGGAAAATGCTCGGGCCAAATTATCAGCCACGAAGTCAAGGAAATTGGACAACATATGTGAGTCATGCTCCTTTCTTATGTGCAATAGCTTCGTTGTATCACGACACTGCCAAAACTTTTCGTGTAGCATTCGTCCATCTGGTGCCTGAGGCCATATTTCAGGTAGCGTTCATAGCTGCTGTAGTGTTCAGAGGGCCGGTTAGCGAGATAAGGTTCCAGTAAAAGATAGATATTGATTAGGGATCGTGAAATGTGCTACATGGGTGGAATACGTGGATTCCGCCCAAGTCCCACGTTCCACGATCTCCCAATGGCTATCTATGAACGCTGGCTCACGGCTTACGAAACTGAAGCAGTTCTTTTTTTTTACGGATTCCTACAATCTTGTTTCCATGACAACAACTGATTCAGACTTATCTGCTCGGTGAACTATAAGACGTCTTCCGATGAAAAGATGTACTTCCGGAAATTTATCAAGTTCCCCGTTAGTAAGCCGATAGATGTGAAGACCAAATTCTACAACGCTGAGGTGAGAGTTACTTATTATATCATAACGCCTTAGTTTTTTTCTCTCTCGAAGCGCAAGTGCTCTATCGTAGATTAGTCGTCAGCAATTGAACAAGAACTTTTCGAACGCACGTGTGGTTGCGGTGCGGCATTGCTAATAAAGTGATAAATATAAAGTGCTGATTATCATTCCAAGAAGAAGGCGATACAGCACCACCGCACTCGCCGCCTTCGTAAGCGCGTTACGGGGATCTACTGCGTAACCACTGGATGGAGAAACAGTTCTTCGATTCCCTTCTTCGAAAGATGCGAAGAGCTTTGGTGGAAGCTGCAGTGGAGTGTCGGCGACTTTTCATAGGGTAGAGTGGGGTAGGGAGGTGGTAGGGCGCGCACGTACTAAACTAGAAGTGCTTTTCTTGAGCGGCTGTCTAACGTTGCATAGTACGTTTCGTTATTTTTTTTATCTTAATTTTCATCATTGGGTTGATCTCTTAGTTTGGCGCTGTAGTCAAAGGGTTTAGGAGCAAATGAGTACCTGAGGCCGTAAGACTACAATATCCAAGTTTTCGTGGCTACCACGACTGATTCTTTTCCTATTGTGATTATTTACAAATGGTGGATGAAAATTCGTCATCAATGCTCTTTTCCGCTTTCTTTTGTTCCACGTATTCGGTTATTTACCTTCTGCTCATTGGTGATTGTGTTAGTTAGCCTTATGTTTGCTGTGCTGTGGTGTTCCCTTGATCTGATTGTTGTCTTTCCATGCATGCCGGATGAATTGATGGGTGTGTTGATGGTGTGATTTCAGGATAACTCGGTACGTTACCTATTCAATTTGCTTTATGTTTTGTGCAAATGCATGGATTGTTTAGAGAATTCAAGGTTTTCTGAAGTAATCTTATCATTTCGTATTTTGCAGAATAACGATGTTTATCTCGAAGCTCAAATCGAAAACACCGCCGCTACTGCGATGATTCTCGAGCGTGTAGAGTTGGAACCAAGTCCTAATTATACGGTTACTAGTATTCACTGCGGGTAAGTTGTTAGAAAAGGGCTTTTTGTAGCAATTCTTTCAAAACCCGCAGTTCTTCTTGTGCAGCCACGGACTTGCTATGGATAATAAAAGTATTATAAGTGGTTGTAATTGCTATATTTTTAGTGATGCAGAAGAACTTTCTGGGATGTACCTAAAACCTCGTGATATACGCCAATTTCTCTTCTGTCTTACTCCCAAGGATGCTCCCAGTAGTGTGTGGGTTCTCACAGTTTTCATTGATCAAGAAAAGACTTGAATTAATGATATTCTTTCTACTTTCCAGATATAAGGATATGACCAACATAGGCAAGCTGGATATGTCGTGGCGAACGAGTATGGGTGAGCGAGGCCGTCTTCAGACTAGTCCTTTGCAGAGAATTGTGAGTTAAGGAATGTTTCACATTATTCTTTTGGCTAAGGGTTTAGCGTGGCAAAATTCAGAATTTTTCAT
>MU870707.1:6825-18206 GCA_036418205.1 Ostertagia ostertagi | reverse complement strand
ACAAATGAAGTCACGTTATCACCGAATAACCAGGGAGCTTTATCGTAATTGCTTGCGACCAGATTGATTGTTGTGACATGAAAAAGGTAGCAGATCTTGCATTTGTGAATCGTTGGATGAGAGTGAATGACAACTTCTACATCTAACTCTTAACGAAGAGATTTTGAAGCTCCACTATGAACCAACGTCAACGTCGCGGTAGCCTTATGGTCCAATGCAACTGATACTAGTGCAGTAAGCGCAGAAAATTTCCGCGTAGAGTGGAACATTGAGATCTAAAAAAAGATACCGCCACGAAATACACCATCTATCTTCAACTCTTTCAGTCACCATGCGCGTGCATCCCTCAGGAAAACTTTTGAAGATGAAGAATTTAGAGGTCCTGCTGAATTCACACATCGCATTTCGTTCACCTGCCATGTCTTGACGTAGCTCGCTCAGAAGGCTACCTTGGAGTTTCATAATCAGTTTAGCAATGGTGGTTAATTCAGTGGTGCAAGTGGGGTAGGAAGTGACTTGTTTTACCCCATTGTTTAGCAAGGATGACCGTATCTTCAACATATGTTTCAGGTTGGAAAATGTGATAAGTCTCTTTGGACATGGTGTGTTGAGGCGACACTAGAACTGCATCGAACTGTTTGGGATCTGTTTTCTCAGGAACGGGATCCTAGTTCCGCTCGCCTCATGCGGCTTGTTCTTGCAGATTACGTCGGTAGAGTACTTCAACCGCGATGGGGCACACAGCTCGTGACTCAACAAGAGGTGCGCCCCATAGTATTGATATCTTTTTTTCTAGATTTTTTATTTCTTTTTGGCCACGATTTCTTTTGCGGAAAGAATCTCTGGTCGAGTGACCATTGCTATTGATAAATATGCCAAAGGACATGTTTTTGTCCTGGACAGTAATCTAGAATCCCCTTTCCCTGTTTTCTCCTGAAGGCGCGCTCTAGGATCAAACTAGTGTGGTCCTTGCACGCGATATGGATGCATTGTTGCTGAGTGCACCCAGAATTCTTCCATTTGATCTTTCCTGGGTTGTGCTTTTAGCAATATCCCAAGATTTTTTCTCTCTTCAAACCCAGGAATGAGAGAGAGTAGTAGCAGCGTGTAAACTGCACCATCTGGGTACTTAAAGTATTCTGGTGGGATAGCGCTCTGAAGAGGGGTTCCTTGGAACAGTGTCGGGTTTCGAATCCGCTGGTGTCGTTTTTCACTGCCTTTTGGAATCACCTTTTGAACACAGTCCGTTCCATCACTTCTCGGTTGTAGTTTGCTTCTAAATTGGTTCCAAGCTTAGTATTTCCCCATTGCACCCCTCCTCAACGCTAAAGTCGAAATCTGGGTAAATAGGGTCATTGACACGGAATCGCATTCGTTCGGCACGAAAACGCTCGACATGTGCGGCACATGCGCCGATGTGCCTACATAGAACCGCCCTTGGTTACGCGCAAGGTGTCAGGCCTGTCAACAAATTGCTTGCGATCGGAGCGCCCTCTCCACACAGTGTTGGATGTCCCAAAGGAGCCGATAAATTTACGTTCTTTCCTGAGACCTCGGGCAAAACTTTTTGGTGATAGCGCCCCCTTGAGGATGTGCTACACCGAACTGATCAAGGTAGCAATTAATCGCAAAACCTGACACCTGCTCAAAGCGTGAGCTAAAATCTTTAGAACTCCATTCTCAGAATTGATTGACACATCTGAAAAGCTTTTTGAGATAAGCGTTCAAAACTGTTCCCGCTGTACTTTTTATTTCGTCTTGATTGGCCGTATTTGGTGTTACTAGTTCCATTATTTGGTATTTCTCAGGTCCCGGCATCCTGTTTCTGGAAAGAGTTCATTTTCAAAGATGAGCACGTTCATCACCGATCATTCGCGATTTCTAGCTTTTGGCGTCGCTATCAGCAATTGGTTTGCCTTCTGCCAACGACGATGGGGAAAGCTTGGCGTTAAGTGGGATCACTCTGGCCATAGAAGCTCTTAGTCAGCTAAGTGAAGCACAAATCAAAGGAGAAAGGAATGAGATTTCGAATGAAAGTAAGAGTTCGTACCTTTTCAGTTCCTTTTAAAACCCTGAAATAATTTTATATATTTTTCAAGTTGAATAATGATCAAAGTTGTTGTTGAGGCTGGCCGAAAGGTACGTATAGCAGTGACAGCTGACAATTACCTCTTTCTGATAGGTAGACACGCATTCGCTGGTACCATTTGAAAAGCTTGAGCATTTCTCTCGCTGCAGAACCATTGCTGCTTTTCACGCAAGTAGCTTCTACGCCAAGAGATCCTTCAAAGCAGGCACTGTTTAGGAGCGATGTGCTTAGATGTTCTACTGGGTGTTGATAGGACGCAATGTTGTGTTTCGTTGGGTAGCTGCAACAACTTCAGAATCATTTATTATGCCACTGCCAGATGCCGCCACATTTCTATAGACAACCACTCTTGAACATTTACGTTTATAAGCATGCACAGGACGTGACAAAAGATGATTTCTGGTTTGATTTCACGACCACTACCAAATGCGCAATAGTGCCACAACTTGCTTGCGACATACCTGGCTGGACTTACGGGAATGCTTTGTGATACACTGCAAGGTGGCGCAGAAAAAAGTCAATAAGTCCGTTCATTGAATATTCAGCTTCGGAAGATAGATTTGAATCCAGCGCTTGGAAAGGAGTGTATGATTCTAAATGACCTTGGCGATTTGAGCTTTTTCCCTTACAAGGTTAGATTAATCTTAAGTTCATCTTCTTTCTACAACAGAATGTTTTCATTGCTTCTTTACTCTCATGAGGCCCATCTATAATTTATATTGCAAATTTCTCATTGGCCTTTTTTTCGTAGATTTTTTATTCATTGTTGTAGAGGAAATCGGCGTATCAAAGGAAAGAAGCAGTTTTTCTCGCGTTCCGAAATGTTGGGAATGTCCATCAACTTCTTCGGTTTCGGCAGAATCAGATCGACGAGTTATTGAAAATTGTGGATCGGTTGTAATTTTCACGGCGTACACCGAGTGTGTTCCGTTTGCTTGCCTTTACAACAAATCTTTTTTTTTCATTCCAAATTCTTCGGATTTTCAGAGATGAACGCTTAGCTGAACTGGAAAATGAAGTGGCTGATATGATAAGCGGTCGGAATAGGATTATCAAATCGTTGCAGGATAGCACGTTAGTTTATGAGATGCCATTATATTTTCAGTACCTTGTTCTTTTGTTGTACTCACTCATTTTCAGATTTTCTTGCATAAATCATGTGAAGCTGTACATCATCAACGTATTTCCTGGTGACCAACCCTCTAAAGTCTCATCTAAATCATTCAGAGAGGTAATATTTTGCTCGATGATAGGAGGGAGCGGTGTAGTCGGAACGACAGCGTCGCGTGTATTTTAGTCGTAGGTGTGATTTCGGCCGAGAAGCGATAAATTTTGTTGGTGAAAAGTCTCACTACAGTCGATCACGACACGGTCGCCGTTGCGAATCGGTCGTAACTGTGAGCAGAGGGGTTCGAAAGAGGAACCCCCTTGTGCCAAAACATTCCAGTGCGCTTGAAACGTCATATGTCATTATGAATAATAAGTCGTGTATACGACCACTCAGAGTGTTTCTTTCCGAGTGCGAGTGAAGAAAGGTCGGTTTGCCGCTGAACGTAACGAGGACGATGCCGAGGGAACAGAATGGTCGCTGATGCTTCATTCACCCTGCCTCACTCTCAACGGAACTAAAATCTCGGAGTGTTCCATCTACGTGAAACTATGTTGGGAAGTTAACGTAATGAACGAAGCGCTCTAGAGTTGTTTAGGAGGAAGGCATGGAAGCATTTGAGAAAAGGTAGTGGTGGAGAAGGCGAAGAACATCCGCCTCTGTTCTTGCGTCTTCGATTCTGTTTTTCACTTCCTCAACGTGCGTTTTAGGTCCTTGGATTCTGCGCAGATAGGATAACGTGCTATTAGCATTACTCAGCACGCTATTGAGAGAACGTACTTGGGATTTTTATGACAAACGCAAGGGTAGAAGGGATACGAACTCTGAAATCTCTAACTCCAAACTCTAT
The DNA here is from genome assembly GCA_036418205.1 of Ostertagia ostertagi. Classification (NCBI taxonomy): domain Eukaryota; kingdom Metazoa; phylum Nematoda; class Chromadorea; order Rhabditida; family Trichostrongylidae; genus Ostertagia; species Ostertagia ostertagi. The sequence goes on along the minus strand of MU870707.1, from coordinate 14,159 downwards.
CAACAATCTGAAATCAGACATATCGAGGGATCGGAAATCAGATAACCGAACACATCATGCGATCGCACACCGGTGTGGCTACTGATTAGATCCCTCGAGAAGTCAATAACCAACCCAGGACGATCCAGGCCGCAATGGTCAGGACATTTCAATGAAGGCTTTCGCCACAAAGCAAATCAATGTGCACGTCCCTAGCAGGGAGCGGTTTCCAGAAATGTATTTACTGCGACGGGTGGGTGCTACGCTGAAGCCCGCTGTAAGAGTCAAACGAGCGACGCTTCGACATACGTAGTGGTGATAGCGTGAAAATAAGGGTCTATATTATAACACAGCAAACATTTCCAGGTTCCTCTTATCGTATTTTCGTTCGTTACAAAGAGGGATCTTGTTTGGCATCAGCTGTAAAGGTTTATTTCAGGTTTCGAGCACAATGTCATCATGTATTCTTTCTCGTTCAGCGGGTGTTGAATTAATTTCTGCGATTCATTCTGTAGCTATAGATATTTATGATCTTGTATCTACTACAGTCTCCGGGATTCCAATGAAGGTTTGTTGGTGCATAACACGATATTTTTACCCACTGTTTCTTTTACTCATTGTCTTTCTTTCTCGCTCCAAGGTTTTCAGCATAATTTTCGAGCATGAGAAAAAAAACCTCTTAGATTCGCTATCCTAGGCAATTGGAAACTCTTAGCATCTTGCGATTAGCAGTTGTTTGCTGCAGTAGGAGGCTGCTTTCATTGCTTGCTTCCGTAGATGTATTTGTAGAAGAATGATTAAGTCATCGAAGTCAGTGACAACGAAAAGGGTCTGTTATAAGCTCAACGTTCTTACGTGTTACAGGAGGAAGCTCAACAAGGCCAGCCTGCGATTGCAATTAATTATGACGTGGAATTGCTGCACAGAAGAGCAGCTCATGCTCAACTTGAGCGTCTTGGACTCGTCACGGCGAACAGTGTGGAAGGTATTAACATTTCCTTCAGTTCTGATTTTATTTTAGGACTTGATTCAAGTTCTTGTGCAGTCCCATTTTCTTCATTAATGTTTGTGTAGTGCGAAACGATGAATCACTTTCTACAATCGTCAGGGTTTTCGTTTCCCTATGAGCTCTTATTTATGAAGTACGTGCATCCAGCTCTTCTGCCATTTCCTGAGGCTCTTGCACCTTACTGTGGTAACCGCCGCATTGTTCACTATTAAAAACTTCATTTCCTAAGAGCTTGAATGGGTTGAACGGGATTGTGATGTGTTGTAAAATTGTGATGTAGAAAGCACCTTGTGAAATTGTGTGGACCAAGTGAAAATTCTTATTTATTTTTAACAGTACTATTACTAATCCATTTTTTAGATTTTTTTTGTTTTTGGTTTTTTACAATTACAAGCAGCCGAAAAGTATGATGATTTCTGAAGGGATCCAAAAATGCCAAGTGTTCCATTGTTTGTCCTTAGCTGTGGAATTCCGACCAGAAATATAATAGAACGCGAGATACAGTATATACTTTTGTGCGTTGTGGTATAATAAATCTGCCATGTTGCAGATGTGACAGGTTCGCTCATGATATTTTCTGGCAATGCAACATACCCTACCACTCGTCTTGTATGGGCGACTCCAGTACCGAAAGGACGATGGAATATGGTTGTTTAGCATCTACAATTCCTATTTATTATCCTTTTTTAATTTATTTCTATCAAGTTTCCACGCACGCGACATGCCTCTACAGTAACTCCATCTGCAGTCAATAGTCGCCCATCGGTGTGCTTGTCATCTTATCTCCTCCAAGGACGAAATGTGATGCTGGAAATCAACGTCAGTCGTAGTGTTTGTTCTTCTCTTTGAGTTTTCATAGCTTCATGTTTTGTCACCCAAAACAGCTTTCCAGCATGTCGCGAAAAGCGAAGGTTTGCTCGGAAACGTGGGAGCAAAACTGATTGCACATACGCTAATTGCACATGGTGGCCATATCTACATCCATGCCAATGATCTTGGCCCTCACAGTTCGTTTTTTCCGCTTCTGAAGTTGGCTGAGAAATCTAATGGGATATCAAATGGGTGTGTGCACATCATGAGCATTCACCACTATTACAGAACTATTGGACGCTCAGGAGGTTCGTGAGAAAGTGAAATTGAAAAGAACGACGAATGCTCGGATATCTGATTTCATTTCTCTGATCAAAGAATCTACCTTGAGGATGGCTAACGATGCGGACAAAAAAGTAAAGATTCCGGTTAGTATTGTTTCCACCCCAAAGCATGTTTTCAGTTGACCACTTCTTAGATTTAGCCTTTTCTGTTGAAGCCGTAAGCACCTGCCAATAACCAACAGTTTTTTCTATACCATGTTGGTCTTCTGGCGACCGCCGTGACCTTCCTTCCTTGCGCAAGCTTTACGCCTTTCGTTGTCATGACATGACGTTATTATGAACAACTCAGCACATGATTGTACTTGAGTGCTGTTGTGAAACGTTTTTCCTCATTCTGTCCCGCATCCTCTGTCCTCTTCCACTGCTCTCCCCCTCAAGCCCCCCTCCCCAACTGCCAGCTGCCACTGCAGCACTATATGGAATGACCGAGAGCGTGCTAAAAGGTTTACGCTGATGCTGAGATGGGTCGACGGACTACTTGAACTCAGCCCTTTAACCTCTGCGCTCTCTAGCGGGTCCCTCTCCTCTCCAAGGCTTAGTCCTAGGGCATTCTCTAATCGTCTGTGCTCTAGCCATCGCGGCAGGACCATTGAGGAAAAATCAAGGGTTACAAGGCTTCTGTCAACCAAAGGGTGAGAGCGTAGCTGGAAAAGCACACACTTTGTGTCTTATTGGGACTAAGCCTTTTGAAGAAGATAAAGAAAGAGGAGATGCTGTGATAGTGTGCACTTGTGAGAGCTCCCAGACATCACTACAAAACGCTGAACCGCCAAGGCTCGCGGTTGACAGATGTCCTGAGACCAAAATCAAGTAGTCCGTAAACTGTTGAGATGTCATCACCAATGTCAATGCAAAATATTGATAGCTCAAATCCTGCGAGCTACCCGATTTGTTAGCGGTTTGTTTATCCCATGAGCTTCCTTACTCACTTCATTTTGCGGACGGACACACATACATACATACATACATACAGACATACATACATACAAGCCGACACCTCAACGGCGCAAAGTAGCGGTTTATATAATGGAGGATTCTCTAGGTCCAACATCGCTTTGGAGCCCTGTTGCCACTGCTTTCATGTCCTTGTTCCTCTCTTCCTTGCTTCATATGTTTTCCCACTCCCGATACCCCTACTCCCTTCCTCAAAGACTTACAAACTATACTATTCCTAGTCTTATCTGCTTCTTTTTCCTGATCGCGACTGTTCCTTTGTCCTAAGTTGAAGGAGTTCTTGTCTCATTTGTTAGCGGGTGTTCCATTCTTTTCCATTAGCAATTTCCTCTATCTACACACAGATTTCTCTTACTCTGCACGCAACGTGCGTGAGCCATCTCAAGAGGACAGATCAACAACAGATTAATGGCAATGTGGTCATTTTTCCTTCTTATCACTCTGGAACCATTCAAAATTGTTCTTAAGTTCAGCTGTTTTGGCGATTAAGTAGGTTTTGTCGCTATTAAGTGAAGTAGGAATGAGACATGCTCTTTTACTGAGCAAAATAGAAAGCAAAATTATTTTGTGACGGGCATTCTCAGAAGTTCTGAATACAGAAAGTTCTGCTTCTCTTGATAATGAATTGCGAATGGAGAGTCCTCTTTCACTGAATACCTACTGTAATTAGCTCAGCTAGTATTGGTGTAGCGGATTAAGTCGCAGTCAGTTGTCGCTGATTCTATGGCTGTCCTCACCGGTAATTATCACTTCCTGCCATCTAGCTCAACTGTCTTTTCATTTGCTAATGATAGCGCTGCATCATGAAGCTTGATGTGATTCGAGACATCTGCCCTCATACACCACTTTAAGTCCCTATCATTAAATCACCTGTCATCAGTGTCTACGTAAGATCCCAAGTCAATTGAAAGGGCCAATGTTCCACTATCACAGCCAGAGAAGCAACGAATCGGTCACATTTACATTTTATTATCGTTGTTAGCCGTTATCAGTTGAACCACCACCTCTTAGTCACCATGATTGTCGCAACGGAATTTGTGGTGATTACAGCCTGACCTCCCTTGTCAGCTTTTATTAGATGCTATCACTTTCTATCACCATCACCCGTGCATCCATTCAACCTCTTACACCAATGTAGGAACTATAGTTCACTGTTGCTGCGGCGCGTAATACAGCCTACACATAGACATAGCGTTCTATATTTTTATACATATGTGTAGTAGGAATTACTCATAAGAGGAGATGGTGGCTTCTGGTGCATTTTTCAAGTGTGCTTTTTCAGAATACGAATGTGTTGTGCGCTCAACCACGTCGTCAACTACTTCGAGTCACTCGATATTGGCCTCTCCGCTCTGACCAAACTTTCATTTACAGTATACCTAAGGTGTGTGAATGCTTCCACGGATGAGAGGTGTTTGTTAAGTCATGATCTGCGTCTACGTGTCAAATTCCTAGTCAGGATTTTCGCGTTTGCATCATCACATTCAGTGTAAAAAGTAATTAGGCTTGGTTGGAAATTCTTTAAATGGCAGTAAACTAGTGGCGTTAGAGCACTTAAAGGCAAGATTCAGGATTGAATTATGAGTTAATTCCACTTAAATGTGAAAGTAGGGGTAGGTAGTGGACCGCCAGTGCAGAAAAGAGAAAAAAATCGTGAAATGCTTAGGAAATACGAGCCATTTCCTCTACGGTGCGGAGAAGTTCAAAAGGCCGGCAGGGAGATGAGAGATAATGTGAGCGCGGAGAGCGCTAGAGAAGTCTAAGTAGAGAGAGCATAGCAGATCAACATTGCGACGCAGACAAGATATCGAGCGGTGGGCGGAGCGTGTCGCAAGCAGGTGGAGCGTGTCAAAGTTCTTAGCGCCTAGCGTCTAAATAACGGTTTTCGAAGTAGGGAAGTGACGCGACCCTACACTTGCGTACCTAGCGCTTCTAGCCACCGTAAAGGCTCATTAAGTGGGTCTGAGCCCGAACTTTGCCTTTAATAAACTGGAATCAAAGTGTAGATGGTTTACGTGCATGGAGAGGTAGTAGCAGTTGCTAGTGAAAAACATTGTTTGATACAACCGAAACGGACGCATCATCCCTGAATACGGTGCGCAGATTCCGGGTAGTCGCTGGTGTGGGGAAATTGGGCGATGAACAAACATTTCCGTTTTCTCTTTATAAGCATGCAGGAACACCTTATGGCTTGCACTATCCAGAGCGCAGCTGAGAGGGGTGTTCTGAGAGATGAAACTCACAAATGAACGGCGTTACGGGAGGGCTTTAGGAGAAATTCAGAGGACTTTGGATCTTCTCGGTAGTGAGCGGACTTTGTTGCATAGGAAGGGATGCATTCGACGTGATAGCTATTTTCCTTTAGGGGCAGAAATGCTAGTGAATGTATTATGGTGAGTGATCATGGGGAGGTGATGCTCAAACGTGCACGATCGCTCACGAATTCACTGTACAGTCCAATAAATTTGATTATTAACTGCTGTTCTGCGCCGTGCGAAGGTTATCTTGAAGGTGTAAGTCTCGCTTTCGGTAAAAGCAAAACAGCGAGCCTCCCATCTAACCGATCCCATACACAACAGCACGAGAAAAAAAAATCTGTACTCTTCTTAGATTTGCTTTAAAGCCACAAGCCAAGATGATACAGAACTTTATTCGGCTAACGTTTCGGCTTGGTCGCCTTCGTCAGAGCCTGGAAAGTCAAAGATCAGTGCGACCTACCGCAGACATCATTTCCGGCTCCGAAATAATTCTCTGTTTCTGTAAGCTTCTGTACAGTGTTCAGCGAATAACTTAGCAGATTTGAAAGGTACATTCAAGATCGGCGTTTTACGATGCATGCAGATATACACATCTCATTATGAATTCCGATACACTATCCTTTCCTTGCTTTACGTTTTCCGTTGTCGTAGAAGCTTTTGACCGCAAGTTAAAGTTTAAATGATCTTACTAGTCCTGTTGAGGTCTGCCTTCATTTCAATTTCCTATAATAGACGAATAGTTGTTACAACCGTGATGGTGTTCTTCTGCAAGCTTTTTATACAGGCCATCGCATAGTTATTGTGTCGCTGTGTTTTTGCATTTTGGTAGATGTAAACCAGAGGTTGTAGCTCTATTTAATCGTGTTCTGTTTGCTACCTGGTTTTCTACCAAGTTTTCAAAATATGTTGAGCGATTTAAACATTCGTCGTGCTGGATGTTACTCTCATCATTACTAAGGAGATCGAGAATAGTCCGATTCTACTGAGATTTTCAGCGATTTGATGCCTTCATCTCCATCATCAGGCAGCCACAATTGTCTGCGGCCGATGTTGATAAATGCAAGCAGGTCATTTTTTGTGCGCTGTTAAAACATCCATGTTTGTGCCTCCATTAGAATTATTTTCAATTCCAGGTAATTCATCAGTTGTTAGCACTGAAAGATTCGAAAGAACGGCTCGTAGATGGTTATGTTGCCACTAGGCTTCTAAAGGACACTGGCTCGAGGTTAGTCCTATTAGCTTGACTGAAAGTTCTACTGCCAATGACAAAACACAAAGCTTTCATTGGAGAAGAAGGTTACACTACGATTAATATTCTCAATAGTTGACATACATTCGCGCGTTTCTTGACGCGCTTGAATCACTAGCCTACAGCTGCCTTGCACACAGTGCCTCCAGTGATGACGAAAAGCCAAATCGTATTGTTCTAGTGACACCGTTCCATCGGAAGAAGTGGTTAGAAAGCTAAATAGTATAAAAAATCTAAATAATCAGAGGCTTGGCCCCAACAGTTAAGGGTAATGACTGCTCTACTTTGACGTGTAGAGGATTTTTGGTAGAGATTTTATTTGAAGGCAGGCTTCGGGATAAAATAGGTGTGGAAGAGCGTTCTTTATGAAGCTAGAGGTGGGAGGTGGTCTGTAAAAGAAAGGAAAGCAAACGAAACCACCGATTACGCCCCGTAAGGACCTCTATTTCAGCCACATTCCACCTTGGGATAGAGAAGGGGCGTGTTGGACGAGTTTCACGAGCCTACTCCAGTTGCTCCAGTGCCATGACATTGAATCGCAATGGACCGCTGCCTCAAATGCGCCCGCGCTTTTCAAGCAGCGCCACGTGGCAACCGACAGCGGAGGGTGGGGCTTGCGGACGAAGGTGTGAGTTGCACGAGCTCCTTGCGCCTTTGTCGCGCACTTTCAAGCGGCAAAAGGGGCGCGACATCAACGCTTGTCCGCCTGCCTACTGCCCCCGGGATGGAGC
>MU870706.1:14358-28029 GCA_036418205.1 Ostertagia ostertagi | reverse complement strand
AATTCGAAGAACCTGTATTCAGTTAATCCATTTATAGCTCCCAACACTGCTGCCATAATGTCCGGTGGAGCGTAATTCCAGAGGGTATTTGTTCCAAATGCTACAAGGATGGTGCCTTTCGATGTTGGATCGTTGACGAACTCAACATACTCTCTTGGGAGCTCCTTTTGTTGCGGGCAGTGGAACCCAACTTCCACTAAACCCGTGCTCACTAAAAGAACCTTTCCAATATTTCAAATAAAATTTCAAACAAATTTAAGCTTCTAACCTGGTAAAGGATAAACCAGTGAGTCGATGTCGTCCAGGAAAAAAGAAGCCGACTGTGTTGCCAGTTTTGAAAAATCAAAGTTGTAGATGCCAATTTTGTGCAGTCCCTGAATTGATTTCGACTATGAACCGGAACTAGTATGCCATAAAGCTTTGTCAGGTAATTCGTTCAGATAACACTGCAATGTTGTGTTTACACATAGCAGTTGAACCCCCCAAATGACAGTGAATGAATGAGTTCGTGTGCTCAAGACATCCACATTGCAGCACTGAGCAAGTTGGTGAGCCAAGTGGCCCAACCTATGGTGGTCACTTCGCATTGTGCTTTCAACTCAACTTTATTCCGCAAAGTTACTATCAGTTACTATTCGCAACAGGCCGCCGTGGGCCAGCAAGGGTCTTAATGCCACTTTTCCGGAAGGTAGAAGTTTTTGGATACCGTCTTCGTTCACATCTCATCTTTTGTTGAACGTTTACCCTGTCCAAGTTGACACCATTTGGTTTTGGTCCAACAGCATGCAGATGCTGTCATACATGTATACTTTACACTGGGCGTTCTTATTTGCTCGTGGAAGACTACTGTGTTGCAACAACTCGAGTTCCATTTGACTTTTCCTCGAATCTAAGAAGCATTGAATGCGCATTTCCCTGCATGAGCTACACGGAACGTCTCCCTCTAGACAGGGTCAACCATACGTTGGACCAATTTCGAAAATTTTACCCCTTCTCCTTCTAGAGGGCCTCGATACGACCCCCTCCCCTCCTTGGGGCATGGGGGCGATTCTATAGTATTTCATTCTGAGACCAGTCGACACAGCCCAACTCCGCCCACTTTTCCCTCCAAAATTCGAACGAACGAACGTACGTGAAACGGCAAAATTTTCGCACTCAACCCAAAAGCCCAGCCTACAACCTAATCCACTCTCCGTTCCATAAAAAATCATCCCTTCCCTTACTGTAACATTGACGCTACGCTACCTCGCGAAATACGACCCCCTTTTCCACCCCCAAATACGACCCCCCACCCCCTCGTTGGACTTTGTCCAACAGACGGTTGGCCCTGCCTATAGATATGTCAGCAGTCGTATAGGCGCTAGCCCGCCGGAGCCATGTCCAGCAAGTACGGTGGGTGGGCCAGAACCACAGAGGCAATTTTTTTGTTGTCTCCTTACCCTCCTTCCCAAATTGGTAGTGAGTTCCCATGTAGCACACCATTTATAAGAAGCCACAATAATGCGCGATCCGCAGCAAGTTCACGCAACTGCAAGCAGTACCTGCCCACGTCAACAGTGGTGCTATCACTCATTCTGCTGGCGCTTTCCTACCAAACTAAGAATAGAGTTGATCCGAGTCTGAGTGTGAGTCAGGATAAGGGCTCTTTTTGTTGTCAGGGCTATGCATTCTCTAGTAAAGTTGCTGTAGCAAAATCATGGATAAAATTACCAAGAAAGGTAAACTCGAGTCCGATTCAGAAAGATCAAGGAAAAGAATATCGATATATAGTTGCTCAGCGGCTCCGTAATCTTTTTCGGGTGAATAAGAGCGCCTGTGTAAAGAATATTATACATACGTATGACAGCATCTGCATGCTGTTGGACCAAACCAAATGATGTCAACTGGACAGGGTAAAGGTCCAACAAAAGATGCGATGTAAGCGAAGACTATGTCCAAAAACTTACGCACACCATCGGATTCGGTAATGATAAAAATTATAACAAGTGTGATTAAACGAAAACAGTAGTAGTAGGAAAGCACAGTCATGGGTGAACTTTTCTTCACCATCAGTTCAGAATAATGCTCCCACTAAAGTGTACCAGTCATATGGTTGGTATACAAGCCTATTACTGCTCTAAATTCCTCTTGGAACCATTGTCAGCAGGTTTTTTTGCTCATCGCCTCCGGTCGTTGAACATTAAAATTTTCGCTCGGCCTCGTTCACGCCGTTTTCGCTGCTCCGCTGAAATCCTGATCTTCTGATATTCTGGACACCATTGCTTGTGGATGGTAGTAATATTTTCACCATGAGTATTGGTTCATGAATTTTGGTCAAGATCAAACCTGAACGGCTACAATTCCAGTGACATATTGTGTTCGTAATCCCTGATATGTTTCACGGAGTACAGAGTGCAAACGATTGGCGAAATGTTTGATATGGTAGGGAACTGCGATCCGATGATACATTGCTGGACGGAGAGCGAAAGGAGTTCCTGAAATCAGTTTGATATCGGGAGCTGTTTCGGTTTTGATTTTGCCCAGACTGGATTTTTTACTAGCCGGACATTACTGCACTTGGAACAGTCGTATTAGGACGCATATAATGTTGAAATTGGATCAGATTCTGCTGCTACACTGCCCTCTCAAACCTTAACACGTTGAAAGAGGATTTGAGAACATCGTTGCATAGATAGTAGTAGAGCGGTGTGTAATGCAGAACACAAGGCACATACAAAATTCCTCGAGTAAAAAAGGCTTGTCGCCCTTCTTGAGAGGCTCCAGTAGTTTGTTCCACTCCATTAGGTTCAGCCAAAATCCACATCCCCTGGGCCGTAACTTTTATATCGTCGTCCAGCAGCAAATGCCCTTAAAGCAGGGTTCCACGATAGGACGAAGGTGGTAGAAAAGGAAGCTCAGCTAGATGGAGATGCAGGCGGAACTCTCAAGGGTGGACAACGACTACCCTGACAAAATGCTCCCGGCGATCTAGCATGGCCTTCCCCGCCGCGCTAGTAGGGCAGTATCGGCGCGGTACGCCCCCCGCTCACTGTATAGCCTCTAACACTTTAGCAGAGCGTGTTAGTGTGAAGAAGGGCAGCAACCGATGAGCAGTTGCATGTCAAAGCAGCAATCGACTTGCGAGCAAGGGTACCATTTGGTCCGGTTTCTGGCCGTTTCTTCCCTGATTTCTCTTCTCTTTCTTCTTTCCGTGCCTCGTGAACCACCTCATGCTCTAATTTTCAATGGGCTCTGCCTATGATCGTAAATACCGCCTGGACAAAAGGAAATGGAATCAGAGCAGTTTTGTGATCAACAAGTCCTTGGCGAAAAATTGGGATTAGTAATACGCAAAAACTACATCAATAACTACAAATTGCCTTTTTTTGCAAAGACACCAGCGCGTCGCAAAAGAAAGATTTCGAACCACATTCGTTGACATCCAAACATGCTCAAGCACCTGAAATTTCCAGAAATGAAACATTCCGCTCACATTTTCACCACGGCGATATCCTGATGGTGAGGTGAACGATAAATGCCTGTAAGACACTAAAATAAATTCATCTAATTTCTTTTTCAATTTTTCCCAGGATCGTGGCCTCTAAAAGTTTTAGGGTCATCGGTTCCATGGGCAGAAGGGTAAACTAGGGTTCACTAGGATGTGCAGCAATTGCAACGCACAGCAATTTTATAATAAGTAAGTCGAATTTTTAGGGCGGAAGTGGTGTAGTGACAAGTGGCGCGCTCACCACGCGAGCGGTCCGGGGATCAAATCCTGGGTCGTGAGTCGCCCGGGCCAACCAAGCCTTCCATCCCTCCGGGGTCGGTTAATTGGTACCAGACTTGTCTGGGAGGATAAAAAACACTGACTTGTACATCGGCTGGCCCCCGCAAGTCATTGTATAGGCCACATCGCATTCAAACGCCACTACGAACAAATGGAAGTAGAATGCGTGCCGCATCCCAAAAAGGGATTGATCAACGGCAAATGCTTTATCCTTTTTATTTTAAAATTGGATACTCTTCGCCCAAATTCCGTCTGCTCCTCTTCTCAATCTGTCTTCAATATGGAGTCTTTCGTCACTAATACAACGATCAGGCAAACGGGAAAGCTTTCTGGGAGGCAAAGGTGTGCATCCTAACGCTCAGAGCCAAGTTCAAAGATTTTGCTGAGAATCTGTACTAGATTCCATGCGGGAGGGTCCTTAAGATGTCGGAATTAAAAATGATCAGAGTGGGCAACTCTGTCGTGCGTGGATGGAACAGCGACTTACTGCGCTTGACCCTTGATGACAAGTTCACCCCGAGCGTGTCCCTCGAGCTCGTTTTTAGCCAACTATGCACTTTTAAACGTGATCTCTGCTAATGATGCGAGATTGAGATGAGTCAAAGTTCCCCCGAAAGGAACAGTTCGAGCGAAAGAATCCACTAACTCCCTGCCAAAAAAAGGCAATTCTCAGATTAGCTTCATAAACGTACTAACCGCACTAGTTTACCTTGGCAGAAACACATGCTGCGGCTACTTAGAAACCAAAAGCCTGTGAATTCAACTGTTTTTTTACTCGCTGTTTTTATTTCATTTGCACAATAATCTCATCCACCCTGCTATGGTCGTTGATAGAGTGACAACGACAAACAAAGGAGAATTTTTATGCGCGAACGAAAATCTCAACGCCATTTTTCAAATGGCCTGAGTGTACAATCAGGACTGTTCACAATCACCTGATAGAGCAATCGTCGTTTTCAACTTATTTTCAATTTTCAATATTTATTAGTGCATCTGCAGGGGGTTACGGCTTTCGAAAGTGTAAAAACTCGCGCTTGTCATGAATTTTTTTCGTTGTTCACCTGAAATGGAGTATTCTCATAATGTTCTACAATTTACTGTAGAGTCGACTTTGTCTTCTTTGAAGAATGTTGCGGTTATTTAAACACGTGTTGAATTTTCAACGTGTTTCCCTAGTAGACAAGCTGTTTCATGTTCAATTCATGCACTGCAAGAGCAATTAGCACTCTTCAAAGCCCATCTGTGCGGTGAGAAGGGCTGTTGCTGATGAGGTTCGAGGGTCGCATCTCGCAAGGCTTTCTGCAAGGCAAGCCGCGCTTTCTGGAAATGGTTTCCTGCATATTGTAGGGGCGCATGTGTGGACCCCAAAACCGTGTTTCGTTTTCGCTGAACGGTTTTAGTAGTATCAAAAAAGTGGTGAATGATACCCTCAATGGTTCGGTCCCCCGCGCGGCTAAATTTGCAATCAGGTTGGCAAGCCATGTATTCGGCATCAAACTGTCCTGAACGATAAAAATGACATCTGATTAACACATTGCGGACCGCCGTTGTATGAGCACCTTCGTAGCTTTTTTATATTTTTCAAAAACGTATCATCATTAATCTATCAACAGTTTCACCAGTGATGACACGTATGGTTTCCAGGCTCTGAAAATGAGTGCAACCAGTTCATGAGCATTGAAAAATGTCAAATAAATCAGATTAAACTATGATGTTTCGAGTGAATCGAAATGCACCACCGGTACGCAATGTGTAAAATTTAGCGCGGTATGGCAGCCCCACCGTAGGCCGCCAAAACGCCTTATGCTTCTTTTTTGGTACTGCTAAAACCGTTCAGCGAAAATGAACATGGTTTTCGTGTACCCTGCATCAGTCCCTACGATATGCGAAGACCGTTTTGAAAAAGCGTGGCTTGCCCTGAAAGACCCCCTTGTCAGAGTTTTCCTCGACGCCTCTCAACCCAGGTAACACTGCGTTCAACTATACAGAAAGCGGGCAGCGGCTCCGGCCGGGACACTGGCACCGATATGAAGTGCTATCATTGATGCTTGCATAACTTCGTTACATTATGTATATTAGGTCGCAACGAAAGTCCTGGCGCATTTTTTCAAAGTCCTGACAAACGGCTGCGCATTAACCTGGAGGGGAAAATTTTTAACCATATACAGGAGTGGTGATATTCCTTCATATTCTCGAGTCTCACCTCCTGCACGCTTTTTGGAGCCTGGAAAATGCCATACGTTTCTACCCATGTACGCCACTGACTTCTTTGCGAATTTTGTCTGGGCCCACACAGCGAGCGAAGCCTGCCGCAAAATATGCTCTGTGGAAGTAGGGGGAGTGGTAAGTGAAAAACCTGCCAACTTTGGTTCAGAAGGCTCCGCGAAGGAAACTACAACCTCGAAGATGGACGCCCAACGAAAGTTAATTTCGAACGTTTGGAGCTGTTACTTCAAGACTTTCCGCATGCAAGCGCCATGGAGCTGGCAAAGGAGATGCAGTGCTTCAACATGGCCACAGGTCGTGTTCATCACATGCTGGAAAAAGTTGAGAAACTTGGTCGATTGATCCCTCATGAGCTGACAGAGCATTGCAAGGAAAAGAGGTATCGGGGTGTGCAGAGGTTTTCTTGCAAGAAGTCGCCGTTTCGACTGGTTGGATAATGTAATTACTGGAGATGAAAGGTGGGAGCTCTACGTCCGTCATGCCAGAGAAAGACAGTGGATGGGTGCGAATCAGAAGCCAGGTTCATCCCAAGAAAGTTCCTCTGTCAGTTTGGTGGAGTGTTCGGGGAACACGTCATTACGAGATGCCAGACAATACCACCGTCGACGCTGAGGTGTACTGCTCACAACCACGAAGGCTCGCGGCTGAATTCGCGAAACGTCGCCCGAAGCTGGACGAAGTCCCTCTTCTTCATGACAACGCGCGACCACATGCTGGAAGGGTAACCCAGGACACATTGGCGGAACTTGGATCTGCGGTTTTACCCCATCCTCCATATTCGCCAGGTCTTGCGCCTACGGATTACCACCCGCTCCTTTCCTGGCTCACTTCGCAAAGGGTAAAAAGTACGACAACTGTCAACAGTTGAAAGCGGACATGGGCACTTCTTCGACTCGAACCTGCCGAATTTTGAAGGTGGGGCACTTGTTCCCTTGTAGACCGATGGCGGCCTGTAGTAGGTACTTGTGGGAATTATTATTCGGAATAAAGTTCAATTCAAAGAAAAATATGAGCTTTTGAAATCGAGGGTCGAATCCGCCATTACTTTCGTTGCGACCTAATACATAACTTGATTATTCCGTCTGAACCTGATCATGCCATGCCTAAGGATACTCCTGATTTTTTTGGGAGCATGAATAGCCGCAAACGCTATCTCACGCGAGTGTCCTACAGCTATCCATTCAGTCTTATTTCCTGCTCGAGCGTGCCCACGCCACAGCCTCCCATTAGTGTTTGTCTACACTGTTACTGTTTTTAGGTCTTTAGTGATGGCATGTCCGATAACGATGCAACAGCGCGCGAGTGAAGATTGGAAGAGTAGCCCAAATTGTGGGCAACCGCCACCACAAATGTCGCTTCCGCCAGAGCACACCGTCCGCGTACTCATCATTGAGGACCGCTTCGAGGTTTCCACTTCACTCTCCAATATTGCCGGTCTCAGTTGGGGACAGCTTAGAAAATCCACGTTTAGTTGATTCTTTACGTCCATCAGTACGTAAAAAGATCAACCTATAAGCATACGCATATGGCTCTAGTTCCTTAAACTTCTTTTACGGGCGCTTGGAGGGCGGGAAGCGGAACTTCAAAAACTCTTGTAGATTCCGCAAAAAGGGAAGCCCTCGCGGTATTGAATAGAAAGAAGGCTTCACAAAGTGACATAGATACCGTAGTTACTTGGGCCGATTCGGAGTGAACTCACAGAACACATCTTTCGGGACGCAAATTTCCTCTTTCGTTCCTCTCCGTTCTTAGAATAAATGCAGCAGTTAAGGTTCGGAAGATGCATCTTCAATACAAAGGTGCAGGGCTTCGGGGCTCCTCACCCAAATCGCCAAGATGACCAGTTTAAGAGTGGCCGCTATGTGCCGTTCAAAGTCTCCGGGATATACAAAACACTGCGGGACAAACTTCTCAGCAGTTGCTGCATAAAAACGTGACCATTTTCTTTTCGCTTCTACCTCAGACTTCCTCCTTACAACAGATTCATTAGAGAAACGAATGAATGAGATTCTCCGTTTCGCCGGCGCTACACCCACACAACGTGACGCCCACTTTTCATAACGGGAGCGGCAGCAACTTGCAGCACTTAGAAGGGGTGTCAGCCAAGACGATATCAAGAGAGTGAGGCGGTGGAAATCTACTTCATCAATGCTTCACTACATCGAACCTACTCCGATATGAGGTCATATATCCTTAGGTTTACTGTTTTCAATGAAGTATTATTTGTCAGAGATGACAGACTCCCCAGAGTTCAGCGCAATGGCTTGACAGCTGTTCCAGGCAGGCTTACAGCCATCTCAACTCAACTATTAGGCGTTTCAGAAAATTCGTTTTTGACACCCTACTTAACTTTTGATGCTTTATTTTCCTTTGAACATAGAAAAACTGTAATGGGTATGAATGCCGTTTTGAAGAGCTTTTCCTGCTCTATCTCATGCTTAGCTTAGCTTTGTCCTAAAACATTTTCTCATAGCTTTTTCAAAGCTCTGAATGCGGTATACTCGATGAGCAAGTTGGCATGACTTTCTTTTTCTAGCTTTGAATAGACCTGAAAGTAGCGGGAACAGTTCAAAATATTAACGATGCACTTGGCCTAGATTCGCAATAAATGTGCTCATATGCAGTAGTTCGAAAAGTTATTGTAAGCGAAAGCGAGAGCCTTGGGTATGATACTAGTGTGGTTAGTAGATATCGACGTTGCCACCCCACATAGCCTAGTTCTGATTAAGGCACTCGTGCGTAAGACCATAGAGGAGGTTCTGCCCAACCTGGGCGTATATGGTTTGTAGAGCCAAGCTATACGGAAGTAGCTGGAAAGTCCAAAAAATTTGATAGGGGCGTGCCGCGACAAATCACCAATTCTGAAGGGTCGTCCATCAAATTGTAGCTTGTTTTATGTGATAATAGCGACTCGTTTTTCTACAGATTTGCAGCGTACAATAAAGAGCGGATTCTTCTCTACAGTCCACGAAGCTTTGCTGGATAGCTCGACGGCGATAGAGCTCTACAAACTGTGCAAAACTTAAACTGTGCTGAAGGAGGGTTATGGCAACTTTCATAAGGTCGACGGCTGGCTGGGTTCTTCGCATAACCAGGAACTGTTACAGTGGAAAAAAGCAGTCTAACATTACGCCAAAATTCACCAAAAACTCAAGACATGTGTCCAGCATTCCTCATTATAAAGGGGTGGACACATCTGAAAGGTGTCCTGGACGTACATCGCACCGCCAACCCTTCACAAGTTGGACCAGCTGGACTTCAGAGTGATTCTGCGAACATCTTACTTAGAAGAAGTTTAGGTCTATCTCTATTGTCGACTGTCACCATCCTGACGATCTTCACATAGCTTCCTTGAAGAAATCATCAATAATAATCAACCTTCCACTCAGTTCATCGTCTCAACAACTCCAGCATTCTGAACAAGCGTTTTCAGTAGAATGTTTCCTTATAGAGAAAGGTTAGCGCATTCAAATGGTTTTTTGACCATTCAGCTTGGGAAGGTTTACTTTATGCTCGAGATACAACATGCATTTAAAATTCGGGTCGACAACGCTAAAACTTCCTGAACGCCTAATATCTTCAATACAGGCACGATCGCCCAGTCCGACTATTTTTCGCAAGACGCCGATCTAAGAATGGTTCACCATCTGTTCAGTCTCATTACTACATTACCGTTCGCTTTCCCTCCGTTTCAGAATGTTTGGCCTTTTTCGATGTATTTTTCTTAACCTTTTGGACGACCCGTAGGGCCCGCCGGCGGGCCACACCAAGTCGGTCGTGTGGGACCGTATGGCCCGCCGGCGGGCCATGGCAACCGATTTCTTGTATTTCCTCCGTTTTGACATTTTTGAAATTCTCAATGACTAAATATGTACACATTGCCCTAACAACGCTAAGTACACAGTGGTCCACTGATTGCTTTCTTCTAAGGAGAAAACCTAAGACAATAGTAACAAACACACTTCTATTGCTAATATCAGCAAAAATAGCATAATTACCAAGAATAAGAACGCAACGCATGTGGTAGTTTTTGAAAAATCGGAGCAGTAGTCCTTGTGCCAATTTTTACCGTCACGACGACAACTGTATGGTCTTGTGAAAAATATTGTCAAGTAGGTTTAATACAAATAAAGGTGTAAGTAAAACTTGGAGGTCTACCAGGTGCAGCAGGCGGCTGCCTTCAAAAACCCTAACCATACCCAAGGTTCCCATCGAAGTAAATTGGAAGTCAGCGTGTGGCGTGTGGTAGTAACCGTCTAATGAATAAGTTCACTCATTATCGGCACCACACTAGCTAGAAAAAGAAGCTGGACGAAGCATTTGTATTAAAATCTAGTCGACTTTTCGAATGCAAGTTTTGTGCAAGAAAACAGATTGATTTTAGTGACTGCTACTTCACAGTACTATCAAAACACTTATGAATTCTGAGGTCTTTTTCATTAGTCTTCTTCACTACTTCGCTGATAGTCTGTCTGCGTTAAAAGTATGGTTGATTAGTAAGATTATTTCACTGTAGAAAGTTTGCAGTTCAGTCAATGTTGGTATAATTAAGCAAAAAAGTGGTCTCCTGGGACCGTATGGCCCGCCGGCGGGCCACATGCGTGTCTGGCGTGCGGTCCCACACGCTAGACACGTTTAGAGCGCGCGGTCGTCAAAGGGTTAAACATGTCGTTCGCTTCCGTTTCATCCAGTGTTTTGAACCTTTGGTATAGTTAGTTTTTATATATCATGATCGCAGGGACGCTCCTAGTCTGCTACTCAATTACTATTCATCATTTTCAATGCCACTCTTACCGTTTTCAATTTAGTACAAGCTTATATGGACGACGCATTCGAGTTTATTTGAAAGTATCATATGAAATGTATGAAATGCGTCGAATCATAGAACCATGTCAAACAGTAAATAAAGAATTTTCGTCCGTCGCTAGTTAGCAGATACAAATGGAGTTTTTGACGGACGCTCGCAGCAAAAATTGATCACTAGTGGGGATGAGTCATGAGTTCACTACGACAACAACACGCAGCACGCCTGATGGCTACCTCTCAGCTAGGGTCTCAACCAGCTCAACAAAAGCCCAAACTCCGTGGTCAGAGAATATTGCTTTGATTTGTAAAGTGGGCATCTGTTTTCACAGTGGTTTTGCTATATGCGGACAAGTGTTGCGAATGCCGTCGTGGAACAGCTCGCGAGGATGGCCGCAGAAGTGGGAGAGAGCCATCTCAATGGGGTCGTGGTTCGGGTGAACGTCCCAATATCCCTTTCCTCCGGATAGACGCCCGTCCTTACATTGCCAAGGTAACTCTGAGCGAAATCGGCTGGACCATGGTACCATGCTCATCGTAAATAATCCCTGGCATCACTCATCACGCTATCCCTTTCACCCCAATGCCTGAGCCGCACGGCGAAAGAAAAAGGGTCACTTAATACATAACCACTCCAAAAACGACCTTGCTGAATTCTTCAGCTCATAGCTTCACCCATTCTAGGAGGAAAGCATCCAAAGGTTCCCTGGCGAATGGATGCATATCGATGATTATGATAATGGTTATATTTTGGATCAATTGGTTTTTGAGAAGATAAAACTCGATGAAAGAGAAGGTGCGAAATTCTGACAGGAAATTCTGGGAACAACCTCACTATGTTGATGACAACTGGCTTGACACTACATTTCTGGGACACACTGTTTACTAATTAGTGGGGTTTTTTATTCTAACCACTTACCAAGTGCGAGATGAAATTTTATGAGATTTGTAGGGATGCATGTGCTGAGCGTTACGAATGGCCTTCCGCGTCATGTGCTTTCATAGCAAGAGCATAAGAAGCTACAGAGAATAGTTCGTCAGCAATCACAAGATCCCACGATTCGTTCATAACAGCGTCCATCTAAAGCATTAATTTGAATGTCAAAGAGGCTATTATGCTTCATTCTAAAAAAATGGTCACATTGCACTCAAAATGCCAAACGCACGTGGAAATTTTCATACCTATAGATGAGTAAAAAAGTACAAAACTGCGCTCAAGTGTATGCACTCAACACACTACGATAGCATGTGTTGTAGCTTTTTTGGCCGCTTGCGCAGAGAAGCCTTTTGGAACGCTGCTGTCTCGCATCTATTATTTCCTGTATCGAATGCACAAAACCTTAACTCATTGACGCCGGTGGCCGCCCATATGGGCTGCCAACAGCATGTGCTTCTGGGACGATGGCAGCCCGTATGGGCTGCCAGCCTAATAATCGCCTGCTAGACGCTACAGATGGAAAAGATAGGTGATCAAGTCTCGTGATCGAGTTCAAAATGCTCTTAAATTCCTTCACGGGGAGTGACTACAGGATGGCTAAAAAATTTGTCTGTAAACATAAGAGGTGCCTGTTCAATTTCCCCATTTTTAAAAATCCCAGGAGTTTCTGATGGAATATATTCCTATGTCAGTTTGTTCTGAATAGCTCAGTGTTCTTTTTTTGATTTCGTCACATGAAATATATCCACTCCGGGATGGACAGCGTTTTAACTCCTTGAGAAACAGTCACTACTTAGCACGAACTGTTTGATTGTGTTGCACTGCATGAGGGTTTAGAAGCTCTTTTGAAACCTTCATCGGCCACCATTACGAAGTTCAATAGGCTAGTTACCAGCGCCAATAGGCCTGGACCTCAGAGGATTGTTTCTGCGACTTCACGAGTAATATCTCGAAGATACGTGCGAACAAGCGCTGGAAGCTAGCTGGTTCATTCCGTCGTTTTGTCGCTGAAACTGCTATCTAGCGCACTTCCTTGCAACGATTTGTTCACACACGTCTTAACAAAAAGGATTACAATCATGAAAATGCTTAACATACAACCGATTCGGGAAAATTGAAATAGAAAGCAAAATCTACTACAAGTCACTGTCCGGATTCCGTCATTGTATGATTAGTTTATAGAAATAAACATGTATCATGAGCTTTATTTATCGATCGCTTCCCTTAGTGGGAAGATGGTTTGCTGTCTGGCCATTCTGGAATAAGAAAGGGCAACTGGACCAATGCTAGTGAAATGCCATTCACCCACTCAGTGATGGCTTTTCGCAGAAATCACGATTTGAAAGACACATCGGACCTCTGCTGCTCAAGATAGAAAACTGGATAGTAAAAATCATTTCGAACTCCTTCTACCTCGGCTGATGCTTCATACCGTAAGGACCTTCAATGGGAAACACAGGGCATCAGAGCAATATTGGGCGCCCATTCACAATGCAGAAATTGCCCAAAATCGACGCAACCCGATTGTCTTGGAATAATCATACTGGGGAAGCGGCCCACATATCTCTCTGCCACGCTAGTCTACACAATTCTGTATTAGTGTGCCGAAAGGCAAAGGCATTGCTACACGATATAGGAGCACGACTGTTCGAGCAACGCCGCCCTTGAAAAGCCTTGACATATCTTCAGCCCCACACCGACCTACACAACAGGGTAAGTGACTTAGTAGGGAATCTTCGTTTATTTCTCAACGCAGAAAGCGGTCACTTCAATATTGCTTTCTGTTTGATAATCTTCCACCAACATGATTGTAATTTTAATTTGGGACTTCTCGACCACATTGCTTTTTTATTACCGTTTTACTTTGTTACCGTAATTTTTGCCCACCCTGTAGATGCGCTCTCTTCGTTGCACTAGTCGCAATTTGATCGAATATCAT
>MU870706.1:0-12810 GCA_036418205.1 Ostertagia ostertagi | reverse complement strand
TCCAAAATTCACCAAAAACTCCAAGACATGTGTCCAGCATTCCTCATTATAAAGGGGTGGACACATCCCTGAAAGGTGTCTTGGACGCACATCGCACCGCCAACCCTTCACAAGTTGTACCAGCTGAACTTCAGAGTGTTCTGCGAACATCTTACTTAGTAGACCTTTGGTCTATCTACTGTCAATTTCTGACGATCTCGATAGCTTCCTTGAAGAGAAATGCATCAAAACCCAACATGATGCTAAAACGACCTTCCCTCAGTTCATCGCCTCCACAGCTCCAGCATTCTGAACAAGCGTTCCCAGTAGAATGGTTCCTTATAGAGAAAGGTTCGCGCATTCGAATGGTTTTTTAATCAGCTTGAAAGGTTTACTTTATGCCGAGATACATGCATTTAAAATTCGGGGTCGGAAAACGACAGAACTTTCTGAAACGCCTAATATTTCAATATAGCACATCGCCCAGTCCGACTATTTTTCGCAAGACGCCGATCTAAGAATGGTTCACCATCTGTTCGGTCTCATTACTACATTACCGTTCGCTTTCCCTCCGTTTCAGAATGTTTGGTCCTTTGTCGATGGTTATTTTCTTAAATCATTGTCGTTCGCTTTTCCGGTGTTCCAGGATGTTTTGATCCTTTGCGTATAGTTCATGTTTTATATATCATGATCGCAGGGACGCTCCTAGTCTGCTACTCAATTACTATTCATCATTTTCAATGCCACTCTTACCGTTTTCAATTTAGTACAAGCTTATATTGGACGACGCATTCGAGTTTATTTGAAAGTATCATATGAAATGTATGAAATGCGTCGAATCATGGAACCATGCCAAGCAGAAATAAAGCCTTCGTCCCGACTAGTTAGCAGAAGCAAAATGGAGTTACGGAGCTCCGAAGTCAAAAATTGATCACTAGTGGGGATGAGTCATGAGTTCACTACGACAACAACACGCAGCACGCCTGATGGCTACCTCGCAGCCAGGGCTCACCAGCTCAACAAAAGCCCAAACTCCGTGGTCAGAGAATATTGCTTTTGATTTGTTAGATTGAGTGGGTCTTCCGTTTTCACAGTCGTTTTGCTATATGCGGACAAGTATTGCGAATGCCATCGTGGAACAGCTCCCGGGGTTGGCCGCAGTAGTGGGAGAGAACCGTCCTAAACGTCCCAAAATCCCCTTTCTCCGAATAGACGCCCGACCTCACATTGCAAAGATAAACGTTCTGAGGGAAACTGGCTGGACCACGATACCATGTCCATCGTATAGCCCTGGCATCACTCCATCGGGCTATCCCTTTCACAGTGCCTTGAGCAGCAGCGGCGAGAGAAAAAGTCACTAAATACAACCACTCCAAAAACGACCTTGCTGAATTCTTCAGCTCATAGCTTCACCCATTCTAGGAGGAAAGCATCCAAAGGTTCCCTGGTGAATGGATGCATATCGTGATTATGATAATGGTTATATTTTTGATCAATTGGTTTTTGAGAAGATAAAACTCGATGAGAAGAAAGTGTCGAAATTCGGACAGGAATTATGGGACACCCAATATGTTGTGACACTGGGGTGACACTTACATTTCTGGACACATCTGTTTACTAAATTAGTGGGTTTTTTATTTGATCCCACTTACCAAGTGCAAGATGATATTTTATGAGATTTGTAGGGATACATGTGCTGAGCGTTACGAATGGCCTTTCCGCGAGTCATGTGCCTTTCATAGCAAGAGCATAAGAAGCTACAGAGAATAGTTCGTCAGCAATCACAAGATCCCACGATTCGTTCATAACAGCGTCCATCTAAAGCATTAATTTGAATGTCTAAAAGGGTATTATTATTGTTTCATTCTAATGAAAGGTCCCACTTGCACTCAAAATGGCCAAACGCACGTGCGAAATTCTTCATACCTATAGATGAGTAAAAACAGTACAAAACTACGCTTACGTGTATGCACTCAACACACTACGATAGCATGTGTTGTAGCTTTTTTGGCCGCTTGGCGCAGGAGCGCTTTTGCGAGCGCTCGTCTCGCATCCATTATTTCCTGTATCGATTGCACAAAACCTTAACACACTGGGCGCCGGTGCTGCCCATATGGCTGCAACCAGATGTCTTCTGGGACGAATGGCAGGCCCGTATGGGCTGCCAGCCTAATACGATCGCTGCTAAATCGCTAAGACGGAAGCGTAGGCTATCAATCGCGTAACTCGAGTTCCTAAATTCTCTAAATTTCCTTCGGGGCGAGTGAAGACAGGATGGGCTAAAAAATTGGTCTGTAAACAAAGAGGTTTTTTATTTTGCTGCTGTCAATTTCCCAATTTTAAACACCAGGAGTTTCTGATGTATATCCTATGCATTTGTTTTGATAGCTCAGTGTTCTTTTTTTGATTTCGTCACATAAAATATATCCACTCCGGGATGGACAGTGTTTTAACTCCTTGAGAAACAATCACTACTTAGCTCCGACGAACTGTTTGATTGTGTTGCACTGCATGAGGGTTCAGAAGCTCTTTGAAACCTTCATCGGCCACCATTACGAAGTTCAATAGGCTAGTTACCAGCGCCAATAGGCCTGGACCTCAGAGGATTGTTTCTGCGACTTCACGAGTAATATCTCGAAGATACGTGCGAACAAGCGCTGGAAGCTAGCTGGTTCATTCCGTCGTTTTGTCGCTGAAACTGCTATCTAGCGCACTTCCTTGCAACGATTTGTTCACACACGTCTTAACAAAAAGGATTACAATCATGAAAATGCTTAACATACAACCGATTCGGGAAAATTGAATAGAAAGCAAAGATGCTACAAGTCACTGTACGGATTCCGTCATGTATGATGTATATGAAATAAACATGTATCATGAGCTTTATTTATCGATCGCTTCCCTTAGTGGGAAGATGGTCTGCTGTCTGGCCACTCTGGAATAAAAAGGGCAACTGGACCAATGCTAGTGAAATGCCATTCAGCCACTCAGTGATGGCTTTCGCAGAAATCACGATTCGAAGACACATCGGACCTCTGCTGCTCAAGATAGAAAACTGGATAGTAAAAATCATTTCGAACTCCTTCTACCTCGGCTGATGCTTCATACCGTAAGGACCTTCAATGGGAAACACAGGGCATCAGAGCAATATTGGGCGCCCATTCACAATGCAGAAATTGCCCAAAAATCGACGCAACCCGATTGTCTTGGAAATCATCATACTGGGGAAGCGGCAACATAGCTCTCCCAACGCTAGTCCTACCACAATTTCTGTATTGAGTGTGCCGAAGGCAAAGCATTGCTATAAGCATAATAGGAGCATCGACTGTTCGAGCAGTCGCTCCTGAAAGCCTTGGACATACTTTACCACACCGACCTACACAACAGGGTAAGTGACTTAGTAGGGAATCTTCGTTTATTTCTCAACGCAGAAAGCGGTCACTTCAATATTGCTTTCTGTTTGATAATCTTCCACCAACATGATTGTAATTTTAATTTGGGACTTCTCGACCACATTGCTTTTTTATTACCGTTTTACTTTGTTACCGTAATTTTTGCCCACCCTGTAGATGCTCTCTTTTCGTAACCACTATTCGTCGTTCTGATCGAAATCCTACTGTTATATGTTTAGATAATCTTTACGCATTGGACATTGCAGAAATTATTTTGTGACATTCATGTTTTTGTTCATTTACAAAACAAAATCTGCGGTTATGTGGTGAGGCGCCCACAAAATCGCGTCCGTCCCACGCGACCGAAAAGTGGAAAAGGGGCGTCGTCGTGAATGTGTTAAATTTCACAGAGTACATGTATCAGTGGAAGCAGCAGTGAACCGAAGTACTGAAAAAAAAAAGAAAAATGTGGCCTTTAAACGGCCAAAGTGAGCTGTTGCAGCGCGCTGAGATTGCCAATCTAGTTGCGTTCTGTTCCTCCTGCGGCCCACCCATTAGTGTATCATCATTTTTGAGGAGTATTCCGCGTCGAGCGTGTATCTTATGCCTTTTCTGTGGAATGCGTTATCAGTTAAATGAGGCTTGTTGGCTCGCTGGCGGTCAACGAGTAATTGAAGGGGTTTCATTTTGCAAGTGTTTGACCGACCATAGTCGTAATCATATCGTAATCCCTCGCTTCAACAAAACTACACCGAAGGAATGGTCAAATATGCTTCGTCATGGCGAAGGTTCCCCAGGCAGGGTCAACCGTCACGTTGGACCAATTTCGAAAATTTTACGACCCCCCCCCCTTCTAGAGGGCCTCGATACGACCCCCCCCCTCAGGGTTAACCCTTCACGACCATCCTCCACCACCCTCGCCTGCCATCGCCATCATGGGGCGATTCTATAGTATTTGATTCTGAGACCAGTCGACACAGCCCAACTCCGCCCACCTTTCTTTTCGCACTCAACACTCAACCCAAGCCACAACCTAAGTCCGCTCTCCGTTCCATAAAAAATCATCCCTTCCCTTACTGTAACATTAACGCTACCTCGCAAAATACGGACCCCCCTTTTCCCCCAAATACGACCCCCACCCCTCGTTGGACTTTGTCCAACGGACGGTTGACCCTGTTCCCAGACCCCACTAACCACCCCTAAAGGCACCTTCACCACCATGGCCTGTTTGTTATAACATTTGATTCCGACCAGTCGGCTCACTCCATCTTCGCCCACTCCTTTTCCCAAAACCCCCGTTGAGAAAGTAGAGCAAAAAAAGTAGATGTTCGCTAATTTTCTCCATTTCCGCATCCTTACTGAAGTTTCGCCGGAACCGTCAAAAACACATCAGAAACGAATCACTTCTCCACTGCAGCATAGCCAACCTCCATCACAACGACCTTACTGAAATTTTTAGATACTAAGCCCTTCGCACAGATACACTGCACAAGAATCAAAACACGAACTTTCCAAATATCGCACATACGACTTTCGTGTTGAACTTGGTTCACCGAACGGTGCTCAGCGATTTCACGTACATTGAAGAATGAGGGGATACAAAAATAAACATACTTCTCTTGGATGATAATCCAGCATTTCCACAAGAGCTTTATCGCCAACTTCCCAATATCTTGGGAAATCTATGGGGCTGAATATCTTTTGTCCACATTGCCTTGATCACGTGAGTGACGAAATATGGATCTTCTTTGAAAAAATAGGTTAAGTTCTTAATAGGTTCTTCAAAAAAAAGTTTAGATGAAAGGGCGTGTACATCATGTAGCAATAAACTTACTGTGCAGTTCGAGATGGGTGAAAGTAATATTACTCGGATACTCAAAATGTGATGGTTTAGTATTCGTTTCCAAGAAATGCACATTATGCTGCGCTTGAACCAGCCTGAAAAGGTAATTCTAATGTGCTGGAGAAATATTCAAACATATAAAGATTAGGTAGAATATTTGGATGGATCGAAAGTTATTGGGAAAATCATTGCGACGAAAATATAAGCCAAAAGCGCGTCAGAACTTCCTTTACCTATTTCTAATGATGCTTACGTAGGCTGTAGAGAGGGCACTACCTCAGACGGATTCACACCATTCATTCGAGTTTTCGAGAATTAGGAAAGGTGAGAACCATGTTTGAAGTGTATTTCTTCATGTCCTTCTACTGCACTAGAGTACGATCAAATCCACACGAAACATTTGCTTTACAATACATCTTGGTGTTGTCGCCTGTCGTGCGCTAAGAACAGTCATTCTGATTTGTTTAGGGATAACGGTGTCATCGGAATTTCTTCGAAATTCAATAGAAAAATTAAACTAAGTTATATGAGTCGAACTTTAGGCTATTCACGTCTTCAAATTCCTCTTGAAACTTCACCAAGATGAGCTTAGTCACACTACCCAAACGTGAGACAGATCATCAATAAGACCAGCTTCATTTATGTCAAAATGTAGATTTCAGAGAAAATGTTTCCCTGTTCCGGAGGATAATGTGCATTGGCTCCGTATTTAAGTCCAATTTATTCAGTCCACTTGATCCAGTTGTGCGCGTACTGCTTCAACATTTTTCGTATTCTCTCATCAATAGGCATTAATCCTTCAGCGTTTTCATTATCAGTAATGAAAAAATTGTTTTCCGGATCCAATAATGTACATGGACCGTTGTAGAACAGGGAAAAACGCCAAATAAATTAAGGAAAAGTAGTGTGCTCCATGTGAAAGTGTGGGGTCGTCAACGTGTTAAGGGTGCTGAAGCTCTGCTAAGGATTCCCTCATGTACAGGAGTGCGACAGAGCGCAGCCTACATCTCTTTTTCAATCTCGTCGTACAAACTAGCAGAATAACGTCGTTGCTGCGTTTAAGAAGTGATGACTCTATGTCAACTCCACGCTAGAGCACAGGTGGCTGGATCGACCAAAAAAGGCTGAAAAATCAACAAATTCAAGGGGTACCCGTCAGCAGGGGTGTTCGCCAGTTACCGAGGGAGAACTTCTCCTTCTATACAGACGTTTATTAGCCAGGTCCACTGTGGTTAGGATTGCAGCTGAATAGTGAGATTACAAAGACCGGTGAACCCCAACAAATGCCTTTACAACTCAAAAAGAATAGTCGACAACCGGGTGAGTTTGGATGGTTGGGAGCAGGTCGACGAGACAGTTATTGGAATCCTGGTTCAGAGTACTCCAAATAAGACGTAGAAACTCATCAGAGGCTCTGGGGGTTGCCGATTTTAGATTATTATAAATTGAGGATAGTTCTGTTTTTCGAAAAGTGTTCACATACTTTTGACGGGGTAAAGTTCTCCCATCAACTGAAAAACTAAAGCTGCATGTGAATTGGTGAAAAATGAGAAATTCTAAGGTTTAGCATGCGAGAAATTCATCGGCCTCATGGTGCAGACGTTTAAGGTATCTCATGGGAGAAAAATTTTGAGTTGTTCACATACTTTTTTTTTCATTGTATTTAATAGTATGATATGCAGGAGAAGCCGCTCCTGGAGCCTCATCATCACAATCTTTCACAGAAGCACGCATTTATGCTGAGCGTATTATTCCAGCTCTTCAACAATCTAACTGAAACTACTAAATGAAAACCTGAAATCCGGGGGGCTTGAAAGAGATAGTATTGATGAGCGCCATCCAAGGTACGACAAATACCCGATACCAGTTTGGAATAAAAACCTCATTCCAGTGGGTACTTCATGCGAGAGCAGCTTCTTTACCAGTTGTTCTTCCATACCGTCACGCTGTGTGATGGCATCAGGACGAGCCCGGAGTTTCTTAAAGGAATCTTCCACGGAAAAAGCTCCGCCCTCATTACCACAGAAAACGATACCTTAAAGGAATCTTCCACGGAAAGAGTGATCATTTTGTCTTGTGTGTAGGATTAGTATTATCGAAACTAACGCTTATGTTCCGTTCTTTTTGCTATGCTCATGAGGCTAGGGCCTAAGGTATCGTTTTTCTGTGGTAATGGAGGCGGAGCTTTTTCCGTGGAAGATTCCTTTAAGGCATTGTTAGACAGCGTATGATGGTAACCAGACTGGGCAAAACGCAGCGGCGCCGTTTGCCACAAGCGCACACTGTCTTCCGCATGACGACCTTATCAGGGCCAAAGCAGTGACATCATTTTACGATCGTTGTTGAGAACGGCACAGAGTTTGAAAATCAAATGACGTTGCACGCAACCGGTACAGAAGGAAGCAGTGTTTCGCGGAAAGACATTTTCTGAGGTCCATGATTTTCCGGAAGAAAATTTGGTCATTTTTTTGGTTTTCCAGGTTTTTCCTCTTTCTTATAGTCTGTGCTAATTTATAGTCTGACGTACTGTGTACGTGACTGAGGGTACATCACCATTTATTGATGTCCACTAAAATAATCGAGAATCATTAACTTCGCTATAACTATAAAGCGCTTCGTCTGTCGTCTGTCGTCTGTCGTTCTGTATGTCTGTCACGAAATTCCCTAGCTCCTCGGGATCCGCCTGGAGGGACCGGGTCAAGTGTGGGATGGGTGGGCAAGGTCTCACGAAGTACAAAACACACATCAGCTAAGCGGAGCCCCGCCCACAGTGGGCGTGGCGTGCGTCGACATGAAGTGTACTGACGACCGAGATTTTCAATTCTCTTAGAAAACGACCTCGAAACTGGGCCAAAAAGTGGGTAAAGGGTGTGCATTGGTGAGTCACATCGAATTAGGGAGACCCACCCCGGTGGGCGGGGCGTTCTCCAAAAAAGCAGTGCTTTATGAAAAATTTCATAAACTCGGCTGGGAGAAAGCCTACAGAGCAGAAAGCTCCAACAGCTTTGATAGGACAGGGTCACAATGTCTAAGGTGGTTCCTGCATACATGACGTGGGCGGAGGCCCGCCCAGAATGGGCGGGGCGCGCTCTGAAGTGTACAGCATTTTCTACAAGCCCTCATAATTCGGGTCGGGGAAGTCTTAAAGAGCCGGAAAAAGGTGGATAGAGGTGTATGGAGGAGTGGAGGCCAGCTGTCAATGGTGGGCGGGGCTTGACCAAAGTGGGCGGAGTTTGCGACGAAAATTCATAACTCGGCTCCAAGAAGTCCGGAGGCTGGGAAAAGGGGGTAGAGGAAGGCGAGTAGAGGAGGTCAAAGGCTATTAGTGGGCGGAGCACGCACCTAAGTGGGCGGAGTTTGCCAAAAGTGTCGCAATTCGGTTCCAAGAAGTCCTAGAGATAGGGGAAAACGGGGTTAGAGGTTGGCGAGGGAAAAGAGGTCAACTGCTATTAGTGGGTAGAGCACGCACCTAAGTGGGCGGAGTTTGCCAAAAGTGTCGTAATTTGGTTCCAAGAGGTCCCAGAGACCGGTGAAAAAAGGGGTAGAGGTCGGCGAAAGGAAGGGGGCCAAATGCTATTGGTGGGCGGGGCACGCACCGAAGTAGGCGGAGTTTGCCACGAGATTTATTGTCCGGAAGCAGTCCGGAGACCGGAAAAGAGGATAATGGTTGACGAAGAAAAAGAGGTTGAAAGCCGTCGATGATGGAGCGGATAGAATTTAGCTGAGAATTCAGATATTCGTGGTGTATCAAGCCAAATTTGAAAATTTTCGTCGCACCATCAAAATTCGCCGCAGATCTGTGTTGCGCGCGCAATGCGTGCGGCGCCAACTGGTATATATCTTATTTATTGTATTCATTACTGGATTTTGCCCAAACGTCAATTACGTGATAAGTATATAGCCTAGCATTTGAGCACCTTCGGAGTAATATAACCTTCAATTTAATGTTCGCAGGTGATCAAAGCAGGTAGCCAGCCATCTGGCTCATCCTGGCAGTCTGACTTACTGCCAATTTTTATGTTCATGGTCGAGCTTCACATTCCACCTAACAAATTTACACTGGTCATTGATGTTATAGCCAGTCTTCGTCAATATTGGGCTGAACCATAATTTCTGGCCCAATTTCATTGAGTTTTTTCTTTCCTGGAGAATAACTGATCAACAATATAACCACCGTCGCAATCGCTGATATGCATTCATTTGCTAGGCAGCGAATGGATGCATTCCTCTCAAAACGAGTGGAGCTATGGGATGAAGAGTTCGGAGAGGTCGTTTTTTGGGTGGTTGTATTCAGTGACCCCTTTCTCTCGAAGGTACTGCTTCAGGGCATCGAGAAGGGGATAGTGCGATGAAGTAATGTTAGGGCTATACGATAGATGTGGTATCGCGATCCAGCCAGTTTCCCTCAGAAGGTGGCGAGTTATCTTCGCAATGTAAGGTCGGGCGTTCATCCGGAGGAAGGAGATTTTGAGACGTTTCGAATGGTTCTCTCGCACTGCTGCGGCCAACCTCGGGAGTTATTCCATGGTTATCTTCGCAGTGGTTGTCTATATAAGATGAAGCGGTTCTCAAAGTGGGGATACCCGACCAATCCTACAAATGAGAAATATCTCTGCCAGAAGAGGGTACGGGTTTCGGGTGAGATTAGTGATCCAGCTTCGAGTAGCCATAAGGTCGCCCGCGTGTTGTTATACGTATTGGAGCTCATAATTCATCTCCATGTTGAACGACTATGTAAGTCAGCCTAGATCCTGAGTGAAATAAAATTTCGCAGATGTCAGGTCCGCTTACTGTTCTTTTGAGTCAGAAGACAAAGTCGTTTACACGAAACTTCATTCGCTATCACACAGCCCGTTATCAGACACTTTGCGTTTGGTCATTCGTTGTGTCCAGTGTATCTGCTACATAATCTCAGTGTAGCGATCGCCGGTGAACTTCCGCACAGCTGCAATGGATCTCATCGAAGTGACTGGGCCGCACACTGAGCGTCAAAACTTGCAGTTGTAATCGATCGGCTTTGCCGATGCTTGTCAGCCCAGCCCAGATTGCCCGATAACCACATACTGATGCGAACCCAGCGCTGTATTGACTTACTGCATCTTCAACTGCACAGGTTTATTCTTTCAATGATCTTTTCCACTGCCCTTTGACCTTCTGGAACATCCTAGTTTAAGGTACTGATGCCTCCTTCAACATACTAACTTATTTCGTAATGACACTAATTTGACATGAAGAAAATTGATTCTGAAAAAATTCGGCCAGGAATTATGGATCAACCCAATAGAACTAGTAGCAAAAAATATCAAGTATATGCGTATAGAAGCAGTATATAGCTACAGGGTGTTCCTACAATTATTGCAACAAATTGAGCCCACCATTTTCATTCGTGTTTACTGATTTTTTTACGATTGGCATATCAGCACTTCCCCCATATTCCTCTCGATAAGCTTGTCAAATTTCACGGCTCCTCGTTAGCTTTCCAGGGTGTGCCGAACCCAAATAGAACTGCTATTCCTCTCTGAGCGAGGCAGGACATTCTCAAACAAACATTGCTCGTCTTTTGAAATTGCATCGGTCCACAATCTGCAGTGCATAGAAGAGAGGAGCAGTGGATGGCTTGCTGCTCCGTTCCATATCTTCACTTCTCCACATTTTGATCTTTCACGGTATCGTGGTCGTTTTGTTTCACAATTTTTTTCTCCAAAAAAATCGTGAAGGAACGAGTCGACCACAATACCGTAAAAGCAAAAGAAAGATGGCTTGAGAGTTGTGAGTTTCAAGCATGAGCATGTAAGAAATTGTTCTACAAGGACATGCATCCCTGTTCGATGCTCGAGAATCATGGCTAACAGAAGCACGGAAGGCGAACAGAAGAGCAAAGTGTGAAGCGCTAGTGGAAAGGGTCGCAGAAGACGATCACCTTTGGACCATGTTTCCGACGTGAAAATTTTTATCGTGGAGGAAAGCTATACCCGTCAAACTTCAGAGTAACACACTCGACCTCCTGTGGAAGCCGGCGAAACATAAATGGTGGTTTCTCTGCAAGCAGCGACCAATCCTGTGATAGTCCGAAATGGGATCTCGACTCACGGTTGCTATCCACTTGTGCCTATTGTTAAATGCATAAATCTCAACGCCCACATCAGATTGGGATTTTTCCAGAGCAGCATCAGTTACTAAGATTACTAGCTACCTAACGAAGGAATGGTGGATTTCTCAACAGGGCTGCGTTCCTGCAAAAAGGGCGAGAAATGTTCAGGACCGCTGTCACGACAATTCTTCTCGACTTCACAATTTTCAAACGAATGCTCTCTAGTTCTTTGATCTCAATGCTGAAACCGGATAAACTCCCTTGTATTATCTTAGTGGAGAGAGCCTGGGTGTAAAAATAATTGCGCTAACATGCAAGAGCTGATGCCCTCTCCATGCAAAAGTTTGAGAGAGGACAGCTTAGGAGACCATGCGCGGCCACAGCACACGTGAATCCCAACCGTCTTGGAGCGGTAGTCATGGCGACGGAAAGGCACATCAAATGTCGTTCACTATTGTGATACCGTCTTGGAGCGGTAGTCATGGCGACGGAAAGGCACATTGAATGTCGTCACTTGTAATACTTAAGTGCTTGAGCATACTTTGTGCATAACCATTGAAGTTAGACCAACTTTTGGAGAAGTAACACGGTAAATGTTGCATTAATTATGGGACACTCTGTATAATGGGTGCGGGATCTTACCTCGTGGCCAACGGTAGCATGCTAGCAACATGACTGTCAGACGAGTGCATACCATTGAAAATAACTTTAGCTGCATTCGATACCGTAAACAATGTAAAAACAGTAACGAGTAGCATATTGAAAGACTGCAATTTTTGAATTAACAAAATACAAAACTTGCATAAAGGATGAAAATTTGAGTCGTAACTAATCGCAGACAACAGTAGCGAAATCACATGTTCTAAATGAGTTGAGGTACCTACGCGCTAGTATTCTTCTCTTTTGCAATAGAAGTCCCTTTTTGGGTCGTATATCCTACTCGTCACAAAAAAATAGCTACCATATGTGACGATACGGAGTTCCCCTTAGCTTCTGTACCTAATAAGAATTACGGTAGAAAGGGAAACCCAAAAAGGAGCGACCTGTTTCGGACAGAGGGCACTGATCACAGAACGCGTACTACAAGGAAAGTATCCCTGGTCGTCATGACCGCTTAGTAAGAGATGAATACATCGTATGGCGCATTGACTCTGATCTCCGTCACTATATTGCACTCCTGTGCTTCATAACTCTGTTCAGAGGGCAGTTTAGCAGATTCAGAAGGTAGCTCGACAAGTGTTCGGAAGCACATCCATGCGATACATCTCTTATTGAAGGCCATGGCGACCCAGGATCCTTTCTTGTCTAATATTGCAATCATAGTCCAAGGCCACGACTAAACGTTCATGTGCGCGGGTTTTTTTCCATTCATAACAGGGATTCTAATAAATTTCTCACAATGTGAGCAATGCGGATTGAGTGAACTACTGAAAGCCTACAGCAGCGAAGAATAACGCCGGGAGTTTAGTTTCTTGAATGACCATGGCACCTGGCGCCTTTCCTTG
>MU870705.1:0-17719 GCA_036418205.1 Ostertagia ostertagi | reverse complement strand
GTCGCACGATTCGTGCGAATCGCGCGAAGACCACGGCTCTGCAATCAATCTTATTACTAGTGGAGGTCATCATGTTATACCAGCCATTTGCAATGTTTTGTACGCCGCTGCATATACACCTTTCAAATCAGTTCAACTATTTTCTGAACGGTGTTAAGCTGGTGTCAAGCTGCTCAATCCGTCGCGCGATTCGCACGGTTTGCGTGAAGCGAGCGACGGATCGCGGACTCTGACACGAGCCTAAGGAGATAGTGATGGTGTCAAAGAATGGTCGTATTCTTGTTATGAATGAGCTGTAAAACGAATGGTGTGTTTCATGAAAGTGAAATGGTGTTCAATACTGTGCAGTTAAGGATGGAACCATATGCCTTCTCCCGATGTTATTTCACCTTCACCAAAAACTCGGAAGTCTTGGAATTCAGTCGTCGTTGGAATGGCTATCGTTTTGTGGATGCGAACGGTTCAGAATTTGATTCTTTGAAAATAACCTATTTCTCATTATCATATATCTATCATAGGTAATCACTCCATCGCTATGGTTGAACTGACTGCAAATGATCGTGTTCCGCGCAAGCCTCGAAGTGACGTGTCAAAGGATCCGAAATGTGGCACAATAGAGAACGGTAATAAATTAGCCTTGGAGCAACCCAGACAGCTTTTTAGCATAGCTTCTGTTATAATATTGCAGAAGTGGAGTACAAACAGTTCATGCATGACCTGGAAGTCGAATACGAAATGGCACGACTGTCGTTGGATGAACAATTATTGCACGCTCAGCAGTTGCGAACAGATGCAAAAGGTGAAGCTTTTTGAATTTGGCTTAAGCGAAGCAAATTTTTGAGGCAACAGAAACCTGGGGCTGTATTCTGTCCTTCCCCAAGAACGCGCCCCCGCCGCTGATCCTATCCTAAGGTTGGCGGGAGACAGGTTGTGTCATAGGAACCGCCACTAAACGCGCATTGTTGTGGCTACCTTCCTCTGTTTAGGCATTCTTCCTCGAGGGATCGCGTTGTCTGGAATTAGAAATCCAGAGTATGGCTGGTCCTACGACGCAGTAATCTCTCCTCCCATCATAGGGTAGAATCAGTGGCGGGAAACGCGTCCGCCTTGGGGTAAGGATAGGATGCTGCCCCTTGAGCCAGTAACGTTGCGAAAATTGACAGCTTTGTTGGTACATTTTTCATCGGAGGTACAGCCACAAACTTCTTGGTAATCGTTTACCTTGACAAGAGGTAATTCCATATCTTGGTTTCAAATATAATAAATTTACAAGTTAGCTCGCTTTGTCAGGTGAGTAGCAGTACCGCGGTAATTAGTCTGTTGAGGAGGCTTATCCTATACGGTAAGTAGTGTGAGAGTGGTGTAGTGACAAGTCGTACGCTACCACGCGAGCGGTCCGGGGATCAAATCCTGGGTCGTGAGTCGCCCGGGCCAACCAAGCCTTCCATCCCTCCGGGGTCGGTTAATTGGTACCAGACTTGTCTGGGAGGATAAAAACACTGACTTGTACATCGGCTGGCCCCCGCAAGTCATTGTATAGGCCACATCGCATTCAAACGCCACTACGAATGTACAAATGGAAGTAGAATGCGTGCCGCATCCCAAAAAGGGATTGATCAACGGCAAATGCTTTATCCTTTATCCTTTATTTAACCATAGTCTTGAACTTTCTACTGATGGCGGAGTTTATTATCCAGCTGCTAAATTATATATTGAAAACTGATAAGTTTAAAAATAATCTCAAGTTATTTCAGCGTCCGCTGTCCAACCCACTCCACTAACGCAATATATCATCAAAGAGATGGACGCTAAAGCTCAAAGAAAGGCTGTGAGTTTACTTGTACAGTGCAGAAATGGTGAGAGTGCCTGAACCATATAGTCAGTTATGTCTTCAGGAACGGCGTCGTGCAGCGCGATCAGGTTTCGATCGTTATGACATACCGAATGCAGAGCGTAAAGGCGGTATCATTGAGGTGAAGAACAGTTCACGTGGCTGGGGACTACGGTCGTCACGCGCCGTTGCTGATGACAAGGAGAAAGCGCGAGCGTCAGAAAGGTGAATCAGACGATGACTTAAGAGGAGCTTCTGGTCTATGTTATTCAGTTGAATTTCAATTTCAGTGCCAAGAAGGACACAACGAAGGAGACGTTGAAGGATGACTCCGCAGATGCGGCTGATCACCTGACTAGACTTTTTGCGAATGCAAAAAAGGTGCCCGCGAGTGGAAGTGAGAGGAAGCCATCGTCTGGCAAGTTTGATAAAGGAGCAACGAAATCGGAGGGAACGTGGGAAAGGCAAAGGAGAATCGACAACTGCAAATGCCGAAGGAGGTATTGCCGTTAATTTTCTTATGTATTTGGGTCCTTATGGTATTTTAGAACCCGGTCCTTGGCGATCGGGTTCCGCAAAGTCTGGAATGTTGGTTGAGAGGGCAAAAAGGTTCGGTAATCAGGGATAAGTTGCGCCCGAAGAATCTAAGGTAGGCTAGATTTGGGATGTTCTTTTCTGAAATGATGTAGAGATGCGAAATGGAACAACTGTGAAGAAAAAAGAATGAAAAGAAACCGTTTGCAAGGGCAAAAATGGAACCCCTTTCTTCCCAGCAACTAGCGAAGAGGCACGAACTTTAGCAAGAAGCCTGACGGGCTACTTGAATGCCAGAAACTTCAGCCCGCCTGCTGCCTATCTCGCGAGTGCCGTCTCCTGGTCTAACGGACGAAACTTTGCATACTCAGTCCTTTAAACTGCTTTCATTTGATGCTCTCGCCTGCGCTCTCTCGCTTAAACAGCGGCTTTTGATTACTGAGATAGAACATATTCAAACTTTGTCACATTGTATATGGCTCACCCACTACGGATTCCCTCTTCCCTCCGAGGCTTAGTCCTAGAGCTGGTCACCTTCTTTCTTGGGTTTTGGAGCCGAGCCAGGCGCAGTTCTCTAGTCGTCTGTGCTCTGGCCTTTCGCGGCAGAGAACATAGGGGAGAGTTCAAAAGTAGTCGCACGTAAACTCGCCTCTCCTCTCACAAGCTTAATCCTAGGGCACATTCATCGTGCCGTCTCTAATCGTCGTGCTCTTGCCGATCTCGTTTGTCGTGCGGTAGGATCAGCGAGGACAATATCAAGTAGTGTCGGTAAACGCGCGATCGCAGGAAGTCAAATCCTGAACTGAGTTTTCTACCATTGCCGAAGCCATTGCTGGCCATGCCGAACACTTGATCGGCAAACGCCCACACCAGCTTAATTCACAGCCCTCTTAACCTAGAGACGCGGAGTGGTACCCCACGGTCTCTGGGTGCGGCCGGGTCATAAACTGACAGCGAACGGTAATACTCCATATTCCGCTCCCAACCCCCAGGCCCTCTTACCGCGATTGTTCTGAATTACTAACGTGGGTCCATCTTTGAAGGTGCCGAATCCGCAACAATTACAAGCGAGAGGTGATGGAAGGGATTGGTTTGGTTGCCTAATCCCCAACTTTGCCTTTAAGCGGTTCAATAGGAATAATTTCAGACCCATCAAATTCAAACCACGGTCAGTATTAAGAAGGAATCATGATAGGCTAGTAGAGGCTGAAAAAGCAAAGAAATAGCGCGCATGGGTGCCAGATGTCACGCCGTCGATCTTGCAAATAGCTACATTGGCGAGAACCCCGTCCGAATCCGAACACATTAGCGTGAGCAGCTAGACGGGAACATGCTACCTTTCACTCTTGGCTAAATTGAAACATTGGAATGAACATTCTAAACTCTGTTCAAAGAATCGTTTAGCGTATTACATAGAAAAACAGATTCCTAGTCAGCGGCCAGAAGCACCTCTTATACAATATTTCTCATTAGAAAAAGCTTTTTATTCAAAATCTTCACTCTACCTGAATCAGGTAAACGAATGGTGAGCATGATTGGTTTTAGGTGAAAAGCCGTCCGATTCTCGCCTTGCCGACGAGAATTCTGAAGCGAAACCAACGATGCGACTCGACTTACCTATTAAGAGAGCATTGCCGCCTAAGCGGGATCCGGCAGAGCGGCAGAAGAAGAAGGAAGGTTAGTGGAAGTGGAATGTTGTGAGTGAAGACGATGTTCCACTTTACACTCACCATCAGTCCAAAGCTTTCAGGTCAGCCCTCACGTCCGATCAAGAAGCCGTCAGAACGTTTGCTGGCGGCTGTTGCAGCGGCGACTGCGTCAAGCAGAGCGGCTACTACTTCATCGGCTGACTTCACATCGAAACAGTCAAAAAAGTATTCTGAACGGAATAGACGTAAAGGTAATTTATTGCTCACTACTTTATAAGGAACAATAGTAAAGAATAATTAGTGTATAGATGAACAAACGAAGGATGAGAAGGAGTCTCCGACACAGTCAAACCCAAGCTAATGGCAGGTGGACGATTCTCATAAATGCTGACAGATTGCAATGGAGTGCTACTGGGTGGCTGCCGCGCTGTGCCTCTTGCTCACAGAATTTCACCCCTCGTCCGCCTTGGTCTTCCCTGTGGCAGTTCAAGGTTTACGATAAAGTTCTCATGTGATAGTTGTCGTTTCTCTTTTTTAATGGGTCCATTGATTTGTGCTAATGTTTCTGTTTCTACATTAATTTTTTTCGTCGATTCATTTCTCCATATCTTTTTTTTTGACAGGACTGTAAAATCCAAAGTCCTCCTGGTGATTTCGCTCTCTATAGAGAATTCTGTGCAGTTTCGTTTCTGTAGTAACCATAAGATCAGCTTTTTTTCCAGACAATGCGCTGAATCAGAAAGCGCTACATTACCGATCTATAACCTAGAATGAATCTTTCGATTTTTCTTGCTGTTCAAACGAAGGGTGTAAAAGCTGTTTCGCGCTGAGGCACAGTTTTTTCGAGCAAGCCTTTTTCAGCTACTTTTCCTTTCACGGCGTTTCATGTGGATCGTGAATAAGCCAGTGGTGGATATCCCTCGTTTGAGAATAGGAGTACGGAATGGGTCAGAAGTGGTTCAATGGCAAGTTGTGCCAAGAGCTCACAAGAGGGTGTTTCAGGAGAAACCGCATATTATAGGGACGCATGTAGGGAACACAAAACCATGTTTGATTTTCGCTGAGCGCTTTCCGTAACCACAAAAGAAGCATAGGTACTGTTATGGCTCGTTACTGCGTCCCTACAATATGCAAAAATCGTTTTTCAAAAGCGTAAACTTATCCTGAAACACCCTCCCCCGTGGTAGGCATCTGGTCTCGTTCAGGCTAGTCAAACCCCGGCTGATCAGTTATTGTTGTACTCGCCTGAGAGTTCAGAACAACCCTCAATGATGCATTGGCAGACCCCTATGACTCACTACATAGCCCGTTTATTCATTAATCTGTCACAGCGCAACTCTGAATTCAAATAAAATGCATGGGGCATTCTGAAAAGGGATTGACTCAGGGATTGCCGAGTGCTTTACGCTTTCGCTCCACCAAAGGTCGTGCTCATAAGCGATGAGAAATCATTCCATTTTCTAGATATGGTGCCTACGTGGACTGCTGCAATTTTGTAAACAGAACTGATAATACTGTCAGTACTCGAAAGAGATACGGAGTTCCTGTGTGTTTCAATTTCTATGGAGCTCCACTGCAGGTCTGTTGTATTCGTGGGTGGCCTCAGCAGTATCTATTGTCATCTTCCTGTTTCAGCAACTTTGGCATTCGACTGACGCATGACCCTCAAGGAGCGTCTACTAGAAGTTTTGGGAGCTGCTCTTACTTCAGCTGCTACAATCGTTGTGGCGTCGTCAGTATGCAACAAACCAAAGAAAGTCACCCGCGATAGAAGCAAATCAAAGTCGAAGGTTGGCATTATTTTTTGCAGGTGCTTTAGGATCTGGGAAATCGTCGTGTTTGGGGCTTATTTCCTATCCTATGTAGCGTATCTTATGCGCCTGGTGGCAAGTGAGGCTGTATTCAGCTGTATGGATCAGAGCGCATCGCGATATACGGGGGAGAGGGGGGGGGTAGGGGGAATAAGCCTAAAATTGGCAAGAACGTTTCACGGCTATTCAAATTGCAGTGCCACACAAGGCTCCTGTTATATTGCGATAGCGCCTGGATCAGTATTTGTTTGAACTTAGACAAGTCAGCTTCATCCCCAATTGTTGCCTAATATCATTTATATACCCATAGTGCTCTTCTCCTGCAAGACTGTCTTCTGTCGTATGTCCTAGGGAAAAACATTCAAACAGGGCATTTAAAAAGCGC
Source organism: Ostertagia ostertagi (assembly GCA_036418205.1). Lineage (NCBI taxonomy): Eukaryota > Metazoa > Nematoda > Chromadorea > Rhabditida > Trichostrongylidae > Ostertagia > Ostertagia ostertagi. The sequence continues at coordinate 11,509 of MU870705.1, read as the reverse complement.
TAGTAAGGTGGCACTAGGATTGAGCTCAAGAGAGGGAGAAACGCCAGCGAGAAACAAAGGTTGCTCATGTCCTCTCCCCAGAATCCCCTTTCCCTCTCTAAGGCTTGGTCCAAGTTCTGTAAGGCTCACTCACTTCAAGCTCTGATCCTACCGCCACTAGGAAGGCTCCGCCAGGCTGTGTCGTGACGACTTGTCAAGCACAATCCTTGGTTTGTTTTTTGTCCACAAGTTCCACTTCTCAGCTGTTCGAGTGGGTGTTAAGAACCTGACCGACAACTTCGACCTCTCATCGTTAATGCTAATCGATGGTATTCATTAGCAGGGTTTTTAAGAGCTGGCGATAGGCGATTGGCGATGGGATTAGGCGATAAGAGAAGCGATATGTATTGATTCGTTGCTCTGCCCATTGAGCCATCGCTTGATCACGTACTTGCCTCGTCGCCTAATCGATACGTATCCCTACCCTTATAGACTAATCGGCAACTATTACGATCAGCAATTCTCAAGCGCTCGCTAGTACCCTGGGGCGCGCTATAGGCATACGATGCTCTCTGGACCAAGACTGGGCGGAGCAGGAACGAGAACCCCTGCAGACGCATTCTGCAGACGTATCCTAGAGGCCGCTACGGGGTGATCCCCGTCGCCTGCCATGGGGTGTTGCGCGAGGTATTTGGTCATCAGCTCACATTAGTTGTCATTGGTTCACTTTGTTAGCCTCTACCGCTACTATCGCATATTATTTTTGAGCGCGATCACAGCTGTGATTCTCGCGGGCTACCTGACTCATCCCCCCCTCCCCCCCGCTCCCTACCCCCTCCCCCACAAATAGATTGTTCGACAGTTCGACACAACATCGTTTCTCCAGAGGAATAGGAATTGTGTCACTATAACCTACCTCGATCTTCACACAGAAAAGCGTTAACTGACTGGTGATAAGTTCTGAATCGAAGGAAGACAGTAGCTATCAATCTCGTAATCACTTGGGTCACACACCTATCTTTGCTTACATTTCGCCTTGAAATGTAACAGTAGAACTAGGTAAGAAACACTTCATAAGTGAAAGGAGGCAAGAGTGATTTATCGGTATGGTCGCCTAGGTTCCAACCGTAACCACGTCGCACTGGGGCGCGCTGTTGAAATTGGATGCGCGCAATTTCCATCGACAAACGTGTACAGATGTACTTCGATCAATAAGGCATGGCCTCAGAGGGTCAACCGTCCGTTGGACAAAGTCCAACGCGACGACGAGAGTAATGCCGAGAGTGAACGTACGCACGGAGACACAGACGGCTCGCGGGTGGCGAGAGTGAATGCCGGCGCGGAGAGCGGTGAACATCGGTCCAACGTCGCTCCAATATCGGTCCAACGTAACGGTTGACCCTGGCCCTGAGCTGTTCGCCTCTTTTTCCGTAGTCGCCCTGGGGCAGCCCTTCGAAAATTTCCGAAAATTGGGCGAATTGACGCAACAACTTAGGGAAGCATATAAGGGAGGGCTGTTCGCCTAATAAACCAAATGGTTTCATTTCAGCACTCGGACTCTGCAACAGCTCGTGGATCATCGTCTTCAACATCGAGACATGACACCCCTACTAAAGAAAATCCAACTCAAGTGCTTTCTGTGATGCCTGTGATGCCTAAAGATCCAGAGAAACCAGCCAGGAGAGAAACCAGAGAAACCAGTAGGAGAGAAATCATCGTTGGCGAAAGAGGAAACCACAAAGAAGAACTTGGAATTGGTGACGTGTGAGGATCAGCTGGTCCTTTCTGTGGTCCAGCCTGCACCTATAGATATGTCGCAACTACCTCGAGAAGTATTAGATCGACTACGAAAAACTCAAGTGGAAAAAGACGATGATGAGAAAGGCTTGCTGTCCCTAGTAAAAACACAGGATATTTCCAAATCAATGGAACCAGGTGGGAAGGGTAACAACACCTCGTCAGATACCTCAAAAATCAGTGCCTGCTCCAGCAGCTGCTAAAACGGTCAGGGCCACCTTCAAAGCGTAAAATACAGTATAAACCAACCACTTACGTGACGGTTCTTGCAGGAGCTGCTGGGCCAAAGATTATTGCAGGAGGCACCGTTAGCAGCAGCATTGCCAGAAGCGAAAGCAAAACAATCTGAACCTGCTGTTCCACGTCCAGCTCCTGCTGTAGAGCAGAAAACGCCGCCTACGAAACCTCAGACCACCGCTGCAATTTCTCAGAAGTCTATGAAAGGTTTACCGATTGGCGCTTCGGTTCCAGCTGGCGCACAAAAAGATTCGAAACCCGGAGCTGTTCAACCTCAAAAGCCTATAGGACTTGGACCTGTTCAACCTCAGAAGGCTATAGGACCTATACCTGTAACTAAAATCACAGCTCCCTATCAATCTCCAGTCGTATCACAAGCGGCGAGAGATGCGTCCGTTAAGGTAGCAAAACCGGCACCAGCAGTCGCTGCAGGGGCACCTGCACCCCAAGTGAAAGCGCCAGTTCAACCAACGATGCCGCCAAAGCCTACGACAAGCCAGCCTCCGTTTGCAAGTAAGCCAATAGGCCAGCCTTCTCAAGCAAACAAACCTTCAGTGCCACCTCCAAAACCAGTAGTTCCACAACAGCAGCCGAAAAAACCTTCGACCCCACCTCCAAAACCAGCCTTGCCTCTTGTATCTCAGTATGCTGCTGTACAAAGTACAGGTGCAAAACCCTCACCAACGGGAGGGACCCTTAAGTAGTTTCCGCCACGTTGACGTTTGCATTGCTAAATTGTGTCAAGCTATTTGAGATGTACATATTTAGGACAAAGGAAAATTGATCATTTCTTTAAAATCGTCATCATCAAATAAAGATTAATCTGTAATTGATTCGACTTTGTAACTCGAGCAGAGAGTGTGAAAACTCGTCTCTATGGCCAAGCGAGCTATCGAAAATCTCAGAAATTATTTCAAAATCCTTAAAAAGCAGCAAAATACGCTCGAGCATCCAAGAAAAAATTGTGATACTCTACTGTCATAGGACCAGTCAAAAAAATGCGGAGAGAGGACAAAGAGCGGAACCAATCCACTAATCTCCACCACAGATAAGTGCCCTACCTAGCTGTCAGGCCTCGAGGACAACCTGGGAATGCCATTGGAATCATTTGAGCCCCCCCCCTCTGCTGAAGCACGCTTCAGTTAATATGGCAGTTAATATGTTAATCCGGCGTAGGGGAAAACCTTTATAACTCTTCAGAAAGTCGAAGAAAGTCGATTGGTAGATTCAGAAAGCAGAATCGGGATCAGCGCCCAAAGACAGCAACAGCATTGCGTGTCTCACTACATATAGTCACTTCGGCCTATGCCATTCTCTATAGAGCTCCCATCTTATGGTTAAAGCGAGGGCTACGATAAGATTGGCTTGGGTTCATAGTGGAAGTGGAGATGCTGAATAATGCCCCCGAAAAAAGCAAAGAAATCCGTCAAGAAGGCGCAAAATGGGACCCCTTTCTTTGCCCGTTGACCTCCGATAATGGACGAGCTAGCAACCAATTAGGAGGTCGTTTGCACATGTTAAACTGATAGCCGCTATCATTTCCAGCAGAGATCGGATTGATCACGCATTCCATGGGAAAGTTGTAGGATTTGGGATACCTCATCCAAATGTAAGAGCAATGTGCCTGCAATACACTGATAGGCGAGCACAGGCGGCGGGGCGGAGTTCAGGGAGCAGCCCAAGGCGCTGAACTAGCGCGCCTTTGGTCACGGAAAGGCCACTTCTCGATTCCTTTGACTCTTGGCTTCTGTTTCCGCTAGTGCATGTACTTCGATACTTGCGCACACATTTTGTCGTGATCTCTTGCTTTATATTAAGACTCCACGATAAGGTCAGAGGTGAAAGGGGAAATATACAAGTCAAATGCACGTTTGGCAGCGAGGAGCTTACCCCTAACAACCTAACAAGGCCATTCTCGCGCCGCTCGCGCCGTTGCCCACCCACTCTTTCGCCGTCTGACTCTAGCCGTTAGCAGAGAGAGCGTTAGCGTTGAAGAGGGCAGCACCGATGAGAGTCGCATCAATGCGGAAATCAACGGGCAAGGAAGGGTTCCATTTCTCGGGTTTGGGCCGTTTCTCATGGTTTTCTTCATCCTGCACCACTGACCATCCTACCTTCATTTCTGAAAAAACTGCCTTTTCGTCGCATTATTGCTTTTGGAACAAAAATACCCATTATTGAAGGCATATTGCCAACTGCTGTGTAGCCTTGTCTTAAGGCGCCAAATTTCGGAATCAGTAGGGAATGCGCATGCGTGGTGATTATGTTCGAGAGCAACCCATCTCCTCGCAGGCATTGTGAATTTATCTAGCGTGCTTGATCGCGCTGAAGAGAAAGCGTGACTGGGAGGTTGGGTCGGACTCGAAAAGCCGAGAAGTGGACAGAGGGTGCATGTTTTGACGATGCGACCGACTCAACAGGCTCCAAAGGTGGTCATTAGAAACTGTCTAAGGTTCTCGTGACATGTCTTTCGAGTTAGTGAACTGTCACAAAAGTTGCTAGCGAGTCTTTCATGGATATGAAAGATTCAACTTCAATTTCAACTGTACCACTGCCATTCTCTGCAATGCGGAACAAATTTTAATAAATTTATTGTCAAATATTCGTTATTCACTTGCGACGTTTCTGTTTATGAAGTACTATAAGTATCGACTCTACGATTTGCATGAAGTAAAATCTCTTATGAAGGCCTATTAATGAAGTATAATTAATTCTTAGGAAGACCTAAGAACACCGATTTGACGGATTTGTCATGGGGGGTCGGCAAAGCCGGTGTTTTTTTTCCATAGTCTCTGGTACTTTGTTCGAACTTGGCTGTGGTAGTGTGCTTGGAGGCGGAACGGCCGGAGCGATTGCATCCACAGCAGTAGCGCTTGGAGCCACAGAAGCGACGGTTGGAGCCACAGCAGTAGCGCTTGGAGCCACAGAAGCGACGGTTGGAGCCACAGCAGTAGCGCTTGGAGCCACAGAAGCGACGGTTGGAGCCACAGCAGTAGCGCTTGGAACCACAGCAGGAGCGGTTGGAGCCACAGCAGGAGCGGTTGGAACCACAGCAGGAGCGGTTGGAACCACAGCCGGAGCGGCAGGTTTCTTTGGTGTGGGTGCCCTAGGAGGCTGCACAGGAACAATAGATGTTGCGGGCACCGGGGGAGCAGGTATCTTTGGAACTTTCACTCCAGTTGTAGTTTGTGTAACCGTCCCTTTCGGTGGGAATTGTGTTGCAATCTCCTTTGGTGCACCGGAAACCTGAAAATTATCAATATCATTCCAAAATTCAACCTGTGAAGTTGGCCATAATTTTTTATTCCTTGACTTGAAACCTGTAGGTAATAGTGTAATATGTTTCAGCTACATACATGTATCGCATTTTCATTTTCAAGTCTGTTCCATCGTCAAAACCTTCATAATTTATTGTACAGTCGATATCCGAAAGTTGGGGTAGGCGTGTCACCGGAAGTGACGTGCACTTGATAGAAGTTGCGTGGATAAGCTGTTGCCAGCATGCTTTGCTGATATCCAGCGATGTATGTTGGAAGCAGCTTATCCACATAGCTTCTATCAAGTGCACGTCACTTCCGGTGACACGCCCACCCCAACTCACCGGATATCGAGTATATCTCTATTCTATCGTCTATAAATCTTTACAAACTACTGTATAATGCCAGTTTGGCTGGCGCATACTGCTGCGCACACGCACTATACCCTTCATTGAAGCGGACCCCCCCTATGGAAACGGGTCCCATGAATAAAGCTCCCCTATACTCTCTCTCTGTTCTTTCCTCGTTGTTTCAATTGAAGCAAAAATAAGCTGTTGATGGAACATCTTTGACCCTCGAATCATTTCGTGGTCTAGCAATAAGATTTGCTTCCAAAGGTCGTACTCAGCGTACGTGGCAGTTCCCTCTTCCCTCATCCTCCTCTCCCAAGAAGGGAGCCCTGGCCTCAGTGGGCTAATCGCGAATTGGCCATCATCGTAATATATTATCTGAGCCATTATCGCTTAACTTTTGCTTCTTCTTAAAGCCTGTTTTTAGTCTGAAGCGTTCGCTGTGGCAGAGTACAGGTTTTCTGCAGCTTTTGAGATAAATAAAACGAAAAAGGCGCTATCGCAAGATACGGGGCATTATAAGTAGCGCAAGTGCAATTTGAATCACGTAAGAAGCAGGTTCCTTTTTGTTAAGGAACGGCGTATCGATAAAGAAAAAAAAAAAAAAAAAAAAATGGAGCCGTATCGGGGAAGCCTGGCAACCCATAGAAAATCAGTTACTTGGTTCCCAGGGAAACAATATGTGGCGCTACAGTATTGGGAGAGAATTAAACAACCTCTTCGTAGTTTGGCTGATGGAAAGGGTCCTTTATGCGACTTTGGCCTCCTGATGAGGAGGGGGTCATGATTTCCATATTCGCTTGACTGTTCGCTTCGCCACCCTAGTGACACAGTAAATATCGCACAGTTTCTGGTCAACACGTTTTCGCGGAATCGGGATCTGTCGGGGCTGACTAGGTCACACTAAAGGTACGCTGTTTGCTGAGCACGACTAGAACCAGCCTCTGCCCAAACCGAATTCAGCGCCAACTAAATTGAGTGCATCTTGCACGCGTGCCGTTCCAAGCTAGCGGCAAACAATCTGAATGCGACTCGATTTGAGCGTGGTTTGGATTGGTGCCACCAAGCCGGTTGCGCTGAACTAGTCCATAGGTTTACTTTTTGAGCTGCTACCTGTTTCTTCAATTTATCGTAATTGCTGCCTTTAAAAACGGGATCAAACCTTAGGCCGCGGAGCAGAGACTCCAGGGTGCGTCAGCCACTCATCCGTCCATTATCCCTGGAATCTCCGTTCCCTCCTAGGCTTAGCCTTAGAGAATGCCCCGTATATTGCGATAGCACCCGAAAAATTTATCAACAAGTGGAATCTTTTTCGTCAACTAAACCTACCGTTGCTAAATATTTGAATGTACATGGGAGAAGGTGCGTACATTATCTGTAAGAATCACTTTCACTTCCAATGTATTTCTTGAGTTAAGGTTCTTCAAGTCTTACTTAACTCTCTCGTTCCCGCACCATGTAAAAATCTAGTAAGGTTGTTTGCCCAAAACCCAGTCGCTTTGCCAACTTTTTTATTGCTCAAAATCCTCCAGAGGAATTGATTCGACATAATATGTTAGCGTACTCCTTTGCGCTTTCAGGTTAACGCGTACACATCTACGTTTACGCCTGCAGAATGATGCCTCCGCTGAGCACAACCCATTTTAAAATCAACTCGCGCTTCATCTTCTGACTGGAACTGATAAAAAGGTGGCGAGGAGTCGAAGGTGGCTGGTGCTCTCTCATGTTTACCGTTTTGTCCTCCCTCTAGAGACGCGGGCCCCCCTAAAGATGTGAGCGCCGCAAACTCCTCCAATGAACGGGCCCCAGGATATTTCTGCCACAGGCGTGACACCAATTTTTAATCTGTCCTTTCTGAAGCACTACTACCAATTGCTAACCCGAAAAGAAAAGTCCAGATAAACGAAAGTTCGAAATTAGTAGAAATATATGGAAGATAGCCTTGAAGGCAAGAATCAGGATTAAATTGATGGGGTGATTCCACTCAAATGTGAAAGTAGGGATGGGAGGTGGACCGCCAGTGGAGAAAAAAGGAAAGAAAATCCTGAAATACACAGGAAATACGAGCATTTTGCTCTATGCTGTGGAGAAGTTCAAAAGACAGGCAGGGAGATGAGAGATAATGTGAGCGCGGAGAGTGGTAGAGAAGTCCGAAAGAGAGCATAGCAGATCAACGTGGCGACGCAGACAAGATATCGAACGGTGGGCGGACCATGTTAAGTTTGGTGGAGTCTGTTAGAAGTCCATGGCGCCTAGGGTCCTAGTGACGCGTTTCGATGTAGAAAGGTGGCGCTACCTTTGCACTTGCGTACCCAGCACTTAGAGGTGAGGGCTTCTTAGGTGGGTCTGAGCCCGAACTTTGCCTTTAAGACAGCTTCAGCGACAGGTCAGTTGCCACACTGTGTACCTATTTGTCCGTCTTTTTCGGCGAAGTCCCAGGCACGGATGATTGGGTAACCGTGAGGCGTTTTTTTTTTTATACACTTGACATCAAGTCGTGAGATCTCCATACGTCGAGGTGAAGGCGGTCAGTCAGCCCTTCAATAAGTGTTTTTATGCTCCAACTTTCTTTCATGTAATGAAAGGCTCACTGTGTCCATTACGATTCATGAGCAACTTAATTGTTTAATTTTCTATCAATATTCGCTGTTTTTTGCATTACTCCTGTTCATATTGATGTCGGGTATCGTGCAATAAAATAAACGGTTGAAATAAAAAAATAAACTACCTTGGTTGTTTGTTGCCCGGGAGGTGGTTGCTGCTTTGTGGCTCCCGGTGGCTGCTGTTTAATAGGTTGCTGTAGTTGTTGCTGTGGTTTCGGCCTTTGTAGTGGTGGTTGTTGTGGCTGTTGTTTTTGTTGGTGCGCTGTGTGGACGTGGAATCGTGTCTGGCCGTTTCCTCCGCGATTTTCTGGTTGAACGAGAACAGCATCGCTATGACAAGTTAAAGCAACATCCCTTACAACTTTGTGGGGTCGCAGCAGTAGATAATTGAGTGGTGAATGCCAAGTTAACTAAAGACGAAAAAAAGAAGCAAAAGGAAACCACCAATAAGCCACGAGCAAGGATTCCCCTCGAAAAAAAGGAAGGGGCGGGCCGGACGAGTTGTACAAACTCCTGCTCCCAGTTCAACTAACCGCGTGTATTTTAATTAGTCGCTACGCCATGGTTCACGTTGCGTGTGATAAGGTGTGCGCGACGTAACTCGTCCGTATGTTAAAAGTAGTTATCATAAGCCGCTTTAGAGACCTACGCGCCATTTGGCTGCTCGGTTTTGAGCCGCAACAACGGCACATCTCTGATACTCGTGGGCTACTCTATCCCACCCACCAAATAGATTCTTTGACACATCTTCTGCTGGAAGTGTTCCCTAACTCCAGGGCATGCCGGAGTACAGCACGTTGGCTGCGCTGTTTGGCTGTTTACTGGACATGGCTCACCATGGTATTATAACACAACAGCACAGGATAGGCAAGATTTTGCCGGCGCAGCCGGCTCACTCCACCTCAAAGTCCTTGGTTTTTGTGACAAATTCAGTAAGACTGATTTGCACGAATGGAATTTTGACAACGTCAATGCATTAGAAGCTTCCTGGGGTGAAAGAATGAATTCGCTCATAGAGATCTAAACAGGATTCACGGACCAGGTCGAAGGTCGAAGTAGAGCAAACCTACCCAGTGGGTAGAAAGGTGAACCCCTAAAGCTGCAGATTGACACGCACTTTGCAGCGGAGGATATGCCCCCACGATCTAGCATGACCGTCCACGCGCCGCTTTTGACGCGCCACGCCCATTCAATCACCACCTCACTCTAGTCGTTGAGTAACGAGGGCTTGAGTATTTGAAGAGCAACATGGGAGTCACGTCAATTGCGGAACTCAACGGGCTTGGAAGGGGCCCGTTTCGGGTTCTAGGCCGTTACTGGTTGGATTCTTTCTCCATCCCAATCCCACTGACCACCTCTGTCCTAATTCTTGAATGGGTTGCCTTGCTGAACTCAATCTTTGAAGTGAGGGAAGGTTAGCTCACAATAGGTAGCAGAATGTAGCCTCATGTGGACGCGTTATCTGCGAATCCTAATTACTCATCGTCAGTTCCGACAATGCATGGAGACCGGGAGAGAAGCGGAGAGGTTGGTATATAGAAGGGAATCCTTGGGCTCAAAGGGTTGGGCCAAAGTGGGCGGAGCTAAAATCCACAGTTTGCAAAATGGTTCAGAAACCGTCCGAGAACTGGGAAGAACCGGCACAGACGAACCGGCAGCAGGCGAGCGAAAGGGGAGGTCAAGCTTCCATGGTGGCGAAATATGCAACGGGGTGAGTTAAAACTCTAGTTGGCCTTTAGTATCGCTAGATCCTCGTGTGACGCATTTACTAGTGCTGGGGATAGTTACAATCAGTCTCTGTATATGGAATATCTTGTAGATTCTGAGAGCTGATATCGGTTTCCGGCAATGTTAGGCCGATGTCAGACTTTGCGAATCGCGCGATTCGCTAGCGTCCGCGGTCGCGTTGCGGTACCAGCCAATTGAGTGATTCACTGGCCGCGACGCGACCGCAGACGCTAGCGAATCGCTCGATTCGCAAAGTCTGACATCGGCCTTACTAGTAATAAAAATTCAAGCACCAAGTAAGTAAAATGCAGCGCTCACCGTTCGAATCTCTTTCGTCATCGGAGGTAATCTAGCGGACTTCTGCCGTGATTTTCCGGATTGTGTAGCAGCTAGCTTTGGGGTAGATACTATTGCACCAGGTTCTTTATTTGCAATGACAGAGCCCTTTTTCTTTGCTGAGCTATCTTGCGGCTTTGCAGGAATTTCTGGTTTGGCGGGTTCATTTATCTACTGATAAGCTCAATCCCTGCGGGTGCTTGCGCTTCTGGCTTGGTTTCAGGTACTGTAGGCTTAGGTTGCTCTGCGCCACCTGTTGCGGCTTTCTTTGCGGCTCCATCTGGCTGCAACCAGTAGTCAACAAATGAGTCTTCCCTGTCTCTCTCACCGCTCTTCTCCTGGACCTGCACGGCCTGGTTGCCCTGCACAGCCTCCACAGGTTTCTTGGCGCTCCTCTCCTGGATGGCCTGCATAATCTCCACAGGTTTCTTTAAGCTCTTTATTTTGCCCTTACGATTTCTCTGGGAATTTCGGATCGGATCCGCAGCTTCTGCCTGAACTCCGGCGGCGGGTGCAACCACCACTTCGCCACTTTTGCTGTTTTTCTTTTTCTCTCCCTTTCTTCTCTGAAATAATTAAGAGTGAGCTACATATTATTCAGTCCCGACTAATTGGGACCGGTCTGAAAAGTACCCTCAAAGTTGGCTAGAAACTGTTTCATGCACCGTTCTTCAAGCCTAACACAAAATCCACTACAGCAGTGTGCGCTCAAAATGAGGTGAAAAGGTCTCACCGGGTGCTCCTCCGAGCTCCTAGCAAGAACTTCTTCCACACTTTCCTCTTTTGATTTGTCTTCTTTAGGTTTTAGCTTCTCCTTAGACCCTGGCCGTTTCTTACTTCCACTTTTTGACTCTTTTGAACCTTGTTTTGGCTTCTTGTCGTCCTTGAGATTTCTTAATTTTCCTTTTATCCTTCTTTCTTCTGATTCTTTTGACCCTCTTGCTGGCACGTTGGCATCTTCTTTTGATCTCTTTCCAGCAGCGTTTCGACTGTCGCTAGATGTTCTCCTCTCCTTCACTTTCTCTCTTTCTCTATTTTTACGACAACAATTTACTATCAAATCCTTCAGCGGGTCCATTGATGTAATAAATTTACTTGCCTAAAGTTGTCGGGCTTATTTTGGCTTATCCATGGCGTTTAAAAAACAGCTCCTGAGCCAGTCCAGGCTTTTCACACCAATTTGCACGCTTCAGGTGAGGACGGTAGTATGCCCCGAGAAAGA